>PVJL010005399.1:0-70000 GCA_004026885.1 Lyroderma lyra | reverse complement strand
ATACACTGTGCTGTGGCAATCCAAGAAAGGGATGCCCAATTCTGACTGAGCATGTGGATTTATAGTTCAGTAAAAATGCTGGGTGAATGTGGAAGGTTTCAGCTCCAAGAAACAGAAAGTAAGGCTCTGACATCATAAGGCTATTTATTATCTTATGTAAGAAGGCATCCAGAAGTAGGGTCAGATTCAAGTCAGGTTATTCCAGTGGCTCTACAAAGCCCTGAGGCACTTGGATGTTATTCTTTTTCTGCCGTTGTCAGTGTTTGCTTCTTCCTCAGGCTGGAAGTAAGAAGATGGCAGCCACCTCAAGGCCGTACATCGTGTCCAGAAGAAGAGAGCTGACCATCTCTTCTTCAAAACCCATCTCACTAGTGAGATTCAAGAATCCCTGCTCCCACGTGCTTTCTTTCTTCTTTGATTGGCCAAGGCTGCAGGACAATTTTGTATCCAATCTTTGACAAAAAGACTAAGAGTATGTGTATGTTGACTACACCTTCCATGGAGATGGGCTAAAGTAAGCACTTTTCACCAGCATTCATCCTGGTGAGAGAGGAGTGGAGACCTGAACAAAATTAGAACTTTGTTTAAAAAGCAGATCCGAAGAATGCATGCAAAGCCTTGACGAAGGAGAGGAATTTTAAAAGATGCTTAGGAATGCTGCATATGGACAAGGGCAGGAAAGAATGGCATGCTAGGAAGAGAGGCAACGTGGGTAAAGTCAGGGAGCTGTGACAGAGTGTGTCTCTTTCAGGGCGATGCAGAAACTGTCAGTACTATCTCCTTACACAAGTCTTAACATTTCATGAAGTCATCTGGGGACAGAAGACTGCTCTTCTATTAAGAATGCCAGGAGATTTTGCAGATCCAGCAACTCTTGATGAATTTATAACATTTTTCTGAACAGAATGTCCAAATCTTCTGACTGATTCACCCAATACAGATTTTAAGATCAAATAAGAAGCCAAAAACATTGGTTTCTACACAGTGGAGAAAAAAAGAAAGGCCAGAGGGTTTCAGGATGGAGTGGCAGTGGTTCTGCTAGACGATGTCACTCGTCTCTGAAGGGTGGGACTCGGTTTCTGAGCTGGGTAAAGCTGACAAAGGTGAAACACATCTTCTTATTCTAACTTCCACTCATGAAATATGGAAATAATTCTTGTTCTTAACCCAGCTGAAGACAGGGTTTTGGTGGATAATCTTTGTATAATTATAAATGTCATTGGGAAATGTGCCATAGAAACGTGAAGTCTTGTTATTCATCCTACCTGCTTTCAAATGCCTCTGTGCACACACTGAGTCATTAAAAAAATGTGACAATGTGGTCTTCCCTAAAATTTTCTCCTACTTAAGACATGGAGACCCCATACGTATGCACAGAGACAGATTCTCAATTCTAGTTGTGTTTTCTTTGGCCTAAAATTCCACACATTGAGGAGAGAGATCCTCAGAGGTATGATAATCATCAGGGAGCAGAGAAATGACCATCTCTGCACAGGTAGAGGGACTAATCAAGAGAATTTGAAAATTTAGCAAGAGGGAGGAGAAAAAACACACATAGGCTCAGCAATCAGGAAAAAATACATTTAAATAAGGTACAGTAAGAAAATAATTGTGAAGTTTCACCAAATGATAAAACTCTTGGGGAAAGAGAAATAACTTGCTTTTCAAATTTCTGTTAAGACTTGCCTGTTAATAAGAATGCGATTCTCCTGGGAAAATAAAACACATGATTATGAGATTAATCATTTACTCTTTCTCCTTAACATAATAAAAATGCTTGAGTATATCACTTCGTTTCAGTTTCTCTGTTATGTTATCTTTATGAAAACAGAAACCAAGAGTCCTGTTGAACAGGGTGGATTGTGGCTAACATGAAAGTTTTGATATATTCCTGAAGGGCGTCTTGTCTACTGTGTCACTTACTGGGGTTCCATGGGGGCTATGGAACCTGAAGAGGAAGCTGGTTTCCTCCTTAGTGGGTGCTATGTGGAGAGGACATGCTATCGAAAAGATGAATTTTGGGAGTTCCCAGATGGTATAGTGGCTTAAGGCTTCGGCGCTGGCGCTGTCAGCAATGAGGCCTGGGTTCTATTCTCGGCCAGGGAGCTACCCACATACAAAAAAAAGAAAGAAAAAAATGAATTTTGTATTTTGCTTCTGATCCTTGGAATGGATATAAACATTTTTATAGACTTGAGTGATGCCCTGTGAGAGATGGGAGCCAGACCAGGTTATGTATTTTGTGTTTGACTACAAGAGCTTACAGTTTATTTATATTTTATGCACTCCCAATTTAAGGCTTTTGGCCAGAAGACACCATCTGAGACATAACACCTTTTAAAAACTTTCCCACAGACTTCTCATATTCTGTGTAATGGAAATCACAACCCAACACCATTTACAAGACATTGAAAACCAAGGAGTGGCCTAAGATGTCAGCTCCAAGGAACTACAGTAAATGCCTTGGGACTAGAAAGAATGATTAAACAACTCCCATTCCAGCAAGAAGCATCTGTCTTTTGTCATTCTCCCCAAAGCTCCATAAAATGTGCAGAGAAACACAGCCATGTCAGTGGGGGCTAAGGAGGTCAGCTATTTGTAACATTTTCCACCATTCCTTTACGACTAAAACCCAAGTCCCATTACTTTCCAACTGCCTATCAAAGGGGGGTGTTTGCTGATGCAGCCCAAGGAAGCCTAATCTCTATCCATGGCAACGCATGGCAGCCCCTGCGTCCTGGAAGATGATTAAATGACAGAGTCTAGGGAGGACTTGGATGTGAAACGTTATCCCTATGCCAAAGTCACTTGGGTCGTTAACATTTTTATTTTTTTATTTTTACTTTTTTTCAGATTTCTATCCAAAACATGCTTTCCTTGGCCACCTCCCCAGAGGTCTGTGAAGTCATAGTGCATAAACTATCCAACTCTTACTTCTGTAGGATGGTAAAACAGATTTGAGCCTTGCAGATTGCAGCTGTTCTGGGGCGAGAGCTCTGGCCAGCAGAAGCCAGCAGGCCCACTGGCACTGCATCCACACACACTGGAGGGCTGTGGAACAATCCATCCTCAGGCTGTCATCAAGGCCCAGGGCGAGGCTATCTCTGCTCATGCAATCACTCCAAATTATTACTTAACTCCTCAGAGTCAATAGTGTTCTTTTATTTTTTTAATGATTGCTTTTAAAGTAGACTAGGAAGTGCTCCATTTATCACTGCATTTCTCGTTTATGGGTAAAAGATTAGGATAGTTCCATGTTACCTTTTCAGTCTGGTGTTCCTCTGTTCACTCCTCTTATTCCGAACCATGTACCCACTATGGAGCTTTCCTGGAGGTTTTCCCTCAGCCCTTGCTGGCTGCATTCTCTGTTGGCTTGTGCTGGTCCTCCTTTGGTGAAGACCTTTACTCCCACGCTTGGCTTTCAAAAGGTCACCCTCTCTCCAATGCTCTTACTTCTGTGAAACTTTGCAGGTGCCTTGTTCTGAGCGAGGCATTGCTCCAATGTAGTAGTTCTTCTTCTTCATTTTTTGTTTTGGTTATAGAATTTTTTTATTAATATTTTTTATTGTTAGACTTAATTGGGATGACATTTGTTAAGAAGAATTACATACGTTCCAAGTGTACAGTTGTACAATGCATCATCTGTGTGTTGCATTGTGTGTTCACCACCCAGAGTCAGCGCTCTTTCCTTCACAAGTACTTCTTTTTATAGTACTTTGTGGATTTTTAAGATCCTTGGCTTTATAGGTATTTGTGTACTAAGTTGTGAGATCCATGAGGGCAGATGTCAAGTCCCAATTATTTTTTATCTTCCAAACTACCTAGCACAGTGTGTTACACATAGCAAGCACTCAATAAATGTATGCTGAATTTGAATTTCAAAACTCAAAATAATAACGGCTGAGAAAGGTATGACCATTAGAAGGATAAATGGATATATTTGACTACCTGAGTAAAAGAAGCTTTATACAACAAAACATAGGAGAAAATACTTGAAACATATGTAAGACAAAAATATTACCTGGAATATATTGGCCTCAACAAATCAAAAGAAAAAGACAAAAAATCCTGTAGATATATAGGCAAAGGACATGAATACCCATTTTATAATGAATATATGAAATGACATTCAACCCAAGTAGTAATAAAGGAAGTACCAATTACTCAAAAAAAAAAGCTCCAATATACCATTTTCTTGAAATATCAGCTTGGTAAAAATCAATAATTTTGATAGTATCAACTAAGGGAGGTATGGAGAACAAGCAGTTTCTTAGAGGAGTATAAATCAGCACGGCTATTTCAGAGAGCAGTTTGCAAATATGACCCAGTAATTCCACTTTTCAGTCTTTACTCAAAGTACTACCATTCATGTTTACAAGGAGGAAGATATTACTGTGTGGCTCGTGGTAGCAAAAATGGGAAAGTAATGCTATGTAGAACCAAAAATAATAATGATAATAATAAAGTTTCTTCTGCAGAGAGGCCCTTCCTGTGGAAAATATCACCCGTCTCAATCCTTTTATCTTACTTCCTTTTCCTTCATATCTATCATTTCATGTCATAGTACTTATGCACATGCATACTTGTATTTGACTATTATTTTTCTTCTCTAACATGTACAACTGATGGGAATAGAGATGTAGTCTGTTTTTCCAGTGCCATATATGTAGCCCCTGACACACATTGCGTGGCACACAATGGGGGCTCCATAATGGTTATTGAATGAATAATGTGGAGCTATATATAACAACACAGAGATATCTCTGAGGCATATTGAATAAGAAGAAAACCAAGTTGCAGAATACTCTATGTAAAATGATGTAATTGATGTAGAATACTTACAAAATGATTTTGTCTTCCAATATCTCTCTAATACTTCTACCCTCTCCTCAACTCCTCTTACTTCAAACTAGGCAACTTAGGTAGGCTCATTACTTTAGCAAAAATGTTTGTTTGGGCAGAACATATAAATGTCTTATATTTGTTTCTTTCTAATTCTGGCTTTCAAAGTGTAAATTCTCTTAGCAGTACCAAGAGAATTCTGTCTTCTGCTCCCACCTTAGCCCACAACTTAAAAAATAAAACAAAACAACAACAAAACCCCCCTTAGAGCTGAAGGGAGAAGGGCAAATGGGGCAAATGATAAGAGCATAGATTCCTTTGAGGAGAACCACCATCTCCCCACCCCAGGCAAAGCCCAGGAGATTAAAGGTCAGAGAGTTTCAGCAGAAGAAGACTTGGGTGGCAATGCAGGGACTCTCCTGCTTTAACAGGCACTGCTGGCAGACTGATTCCTATGCTTCCAATCTTGATGTGGCGAAGGTAGTCAGTCTTCAGTTCTGAAGAGCGAGGCAGATGGGGACAAGGTTTTCTCCACAAATGCCTGTAGGACAGATGACTTGGAGAACCAGATTCTTCCTGAACTACCACCAAATTTAATTGCAGCCATAGTAGAAGAGAGGAGGGAAGGGTCTGATGGGTAGGAGTAACATTTTTCGCACGACCAGAATGTGTACTCTAAATATTAATGACTTTCCTTGCAACCCAGAGTAGGGGCTGAGCTTTATACCTGGACCCATATAATCTAATAGATATATAGAAAAACATCTGGAAGGTTGCACGCATGCCCAGAGGACCTGAACTATGGGAAGTTGTGAAGAGTGGCTTTAGCTTGATCTATAATGTTTGGATTTTGTACCCGGACTGTATATATGTATTTTGTAATTAAAAATAATTTCCAAAAGATAAAAATGAAAAATAAGACAAGCCAATGTACATATGTATGTATATATGTATTTTATTTATTTATTTATTTATTTATTTGTTTGTTTGTTTGTTTATGCCAAAAAGTAGGACAAGAGTTACAGGAGTTTCTAACTCCATGCTGAGGGACAGAGTTTAGAGCTGATAGGTTACTAAGGGGAAATTCAATAAAGCTGTGTGTAGAGTGGGCTAAATTCAACCTGTGATTTTGCATTTTTATTTATTCTTTGTATAGGTAATTCCTCTGGTCTCCCTACAGATTTGTCTACTAAGCTAAAAATACCAGAATTTATTAAAACTTGTAACCCAAGAATTAATCAAAGGCATATGAGGAGAAAGATGAAATATTAAATCCAAGTCTGTCATGGATATGCCTTTTTAATTGTATGGAAAAACTGTATAAAATCTGATATTTATGACCGTCTCATACTTTGATAGATGGTTTCAATTCCAAGCACATTAAATTGTATATAAATTAAATTTTATTTTCTCCATATCCTTGGTTTAACTCATATCATTTTAAATTAATTTTGTTTTTCATTTTTGATACCTTGTGTTTCTTGAAGTTTATGAATTGTTTGAAATAATTTTTAGTAAGTTAATAACCTTGTGATTATGAAGCTACTGAACCGGGAAAACTTGGCTGAAAAACATTTCATTTATGTATCACCAGACTCGGTGCACTGATACATACCCATAACGTTTTATCTCAAAAAGAATGTGCTCTTTAACCCTTTTCTTTGTATATCATGACTCAGTTTTCCCCTGCTAATTAGGCTGAGGCTTTAGAGACAGACTCAGTTGGTAGAATGAGGTAATCTCTCTCAAGCAGTTCCTATTGACAGCAGCCTTTCGATGTATCTGATGTCTTTGTATTGCCATTCCACCAACTATGATGCAATATGCATGCAGTAGATGATGATTTAAGCACATAAGAAATTTATTAAGGAATTTGGGGTACCATACAGAATCTCTGTGGCTGGAAAACCTGTACTGGGGGATGAGCAGGAATAAACCAGTCTAATGAAGAAGGGCATTGCTGCCATAGCTGCTGGACCATAGTGGATGCCATAGCTCTAAAGACCACTGTGAGCACGTGTGTCTGATATGCCTGGGGCACTTGTACAACAGTGGCCAGAGGAACTGGTAAAGTATTTTGCATTTGCTGGGTCTACAATAGAAGAAAATGCTCTGCCTCGCACCAAGATTCAGAAGATAGAGAATTTGCAAACATAGGAGGGAAGTTCAAAAGCCAAGGAGTCATAAAAACCTAATACATGTCTATCACAGAAATTAAAGCAGAGCCTTTCTGCATTTACTGACCCCTAGAGGTTTATAAATACTGCTTCTCTGAATACTGGGTTTTAAATGCCTACCTGAGTGTATTAGTTTTCTATTGCTACCTAACACACCAACCCCAAACTTAGCAGTTTAAAACAAAAAGAAGCATTTAATATGTCATACACTTTCCGTGGGTCTGGAATTCAGAGATAGCTTAGCTGGGTGGTTCTGGCTCAAGATGTTTCATGAAGTTGCAGTCAGGATGTCAGCTGCAGTCATTTACAGGCTTGACCAGGGCTGGAAGATCCAATTCCAAGAGGTCTCACTTACATGCTGACAGCCGATGCCTAAGTTTGGAAGAACTCTGTTTCTGTCATATAGATCTCTCTATAAGGCTGTTTGAGTAATTTTTATGACATGGAAATTGTCAAGAGAGAGCAAAAAATACCAAAAAACCAAAACCAAACCAAAACCAAAACCAAAGCGGAGCTTCAGTGTTTCTTATGACATTTGTGCATATATTTCTACTGGTCACATAGATCAGTCCCATGCAATGTAGGAAAGGACTACACTGGGGGCATGAACACTAGGAGGAGAGGATCACCAGAGGCTGACTATCAGACTAGAATAAATAGAAATTTGCAAATTATAGTTAATATTATAATCAAAATGGAAAGTCAAATAGATCCACTATCCATATGACTCTGAGATATGTAGACACAAATTTAGAATGAGGTTGTCATAATTAGTAGAAGTGAAGGTCAACATCTTTGCTGAATCTATCAAGTTGTGGTTAAACAAACTCCAGAAAGTATCTCACAAAATAGAGTCAAGGTTTTTTTTTCAATTGAAGTTCGATTTGGAATTTCTTTATCAAAACATACTTTCTATTATTCTTCCAAAGTTGTCAGAATAAAATAAGAAATTAGAAAGTTAAGGACATGTGTTTCTCTTGATGCATTATTTGGTTGGAGTCCTACTTGATTGGAAAGTTCTTAAATTATTTTAAAATGTTTGATCCTTTTCACCTAGAATTATGAATAGTCATGACGTTTTGGACATAGATGGTAAAGGATGAAGACCACTATTTTTCATGCAAGGACAAGTCTGAGTCTTTTCTTGTTTAACTCTCATGAGCTTGACTCACTTTCTTTTTGTCCTACTGCTCTCACAAGGTAAGTTGAGAAATAGAATTTTAACAAGTTTCTCTTTTTTTGGCCCTAAGTGAAATTATTTGTATATATGTCTCTTTGGGTTTAAATAACTATCACTAAATTTAAGATGCTGAAAAAGAAAGCTAGACTTATCGGGGGGGGGGGAGAAACTTTGTAAGTTATATAAATGCCTAATCACTATGTTGTGTACCTGAATATAATATTGCATGTCAACTGTAATTGAAAAATTAAAAAAATTAAAGATTAAAAAGAAAGAAAAAAAAATACTTCCTGATAGCCACCTTCTCCAGGGTGGAGAGAATGGGTTATCACCCTGAGGAAGTGAGTGGATTTGTAATGTAAACCTGGAAGGGCTGGGTACTTACTGAGCTCTAAGGTATGTCAATCATTTCACCACTGCAAATGGGCTTTAAACTACAGATGTCCCTAACCCATACATAGTACCTCGGAATGTAACTATTTGAAGATAGGGCTTTTAAAGAGGCAGTTCAGTTAAAATGAGGCTATTACGGTAGGCTCTCATAAAATCTGAATGATGTCTTTGTAAGAAAAGAGAATTGAATATAAAAAAGGAGACCAGAGGTGCACATGCAGAAAGGAAATACCAAGTAAGAAACAGTGAGAAGATGGACATTTGCAAGACAAGGGGGAGACGTCTCAAAAGAAACTAAATTAAACTGAACTAAACTAAATTTTGGATATCTAACTTCCAGAACTATGAGAAATAAATTTCTGTTGTTTAAGCCACCCAATCTATGGTATTTTGTTATGGCAGCCCTCATTAATTCACCAGTTTACCAGGACCTGTAGGAGGTATGCAATGGAGACCTCTTGTAAAGGTGGTATTAAGATTTAGAGTTTACAACAAAGGTTGGTGGTACTGAGCTTCATCTGAAGAGAAAGCTGGTGGGGCCAAGTAAAGGCAATGCTCAAATCAGTATAATTGTTCTAGGATCAGAAATCTCCAGAAGGAGCAGGAAGGTGTCACGAAGTTAGTAAAGACATGGAGTTCAAAGGAGGAATATCTGAGTAGAAGAAAACTCCTCACCAAGAGAAGATAGGCTGATCTGAAAATGGGTTTTGTATCTAAATTTCTACTGCCAGAAAATTGTGTGCATGATTAAGAGAACTTCAGTTATATAGGGGCCAAAGGAGTATTTTTATAAATTAGACCTCAGCCATCACATGTAGTTGGCAGGTCTATAGCCTTTATTGAAGGTGCAAAGGTAATTGTTAAGGATTCCTCTTTGACTTGAGGAATCTGACTAAAGGAGGAGGGGCAAGTACACTTCCCTTCAACTTTATTCCCATTACAGTTTTTGAAACTCTAATTCTTCAAACTGGTATTCTCTGTGCATGGAGAAGAGGCATTGAGGAATGAAATATTTGCTCTCCAAGATTACATGCTCCTAGAGGACAGGAACTTGGTGTTTGGTATGTTTCTCGACAGCACGACATATTGGATGAAAAAGATTACTTTTCAAATAAACGTGTTAAACAGACATCTAAATTCTCTGCTAAAAATAAAGTTGGCTTCAGGTTCTGTAGGTCTCTTCCTCTGTGGTCTTATTGCACAAACATATGTTTTAGATCTTAAGCTATTCAAAACGTGTGTTCTGACCTATTATTTATAACAAATTGAAATGGAAAATGCAACCGAAAAGGTTTAAAGAATTTGCCTGAGGACCACAAATGGAACAACACATGCAGGCTGGGAGATGGCAAAGTTGGGGACCCAGAAATAATCAGGAATTATTTATTCAAACTATGTGGCTCATGGTTCTGGAGTAGACTTTTTTCCTTCCTGTGATATAACTTATCCTGCAGAGGATCTGAGATCTTCATTCAGCCTAAACTTTGTAAGAACTTCAAGCATTGTTTCTTTTTGTTTGTTTGTTTGTTGTGGCAAAATACAGATGTTGAGGCAAAGACAGCCTTTGTTTTGTTTGTTTTAGCATTTTTGACATATAATTTGTAAATCCAATTGTAAGATACTTGAAGTATATATAATGTGATGATTTGAGGACTCTCCCCAGAGAATAAATTAATGCATACATCACTTCACATATTTAGTTGTTTTTTCTTTTGGTGAGAACATTTAAGTTCTACTCCCTTAGCAAATTTCACTTATACAATACAGTGTTATCAACTGTAGTCATCGTGTTGTATGCTACACCCTTAGACCTTATTCATCTAATAATTGGAAGTTTATATCCATTTACCAACTTTTCCCTATTTTCCCTACCTCCCAGTCTGGCAACCACTTTTCTACTCTGTTTTTGTGAGTTTAATTTTTTTTTTTAAAGAGTCTTCATATAAGTGATTCCACATGTAGTCTTTATCTGGCTTATTTCACTTAGCATAATGCCCTCTGTGTTTATCATACAAGTTGTCCCAAATATAGGATTTCCTTTTTTAAAAAAGCTGAATAATATTTCATTGTATGTATATACCACATTTGCTTGATCTACTCTTCTATGGACAGACACTTAGATCGTTTCCACACTTTGGATTGTGAATAATCCTGCAACAAACACGAGAATACATTATCTTTTTGAGGTAATGATTTTTTTATTTTTGTATACTCAGAAGTGGAATTGCTGGATTATATGGCATTTCTGTTTTTATTTCCTTGGAGAACCTCCATACTGTTTTTCATAGTTATTGTACCAGTGTGCTTTCCCACCAGCAGTGTACAAGGGTTCCCTTTTCTCCAATCCTCACCAGCCTTTGTTATCTCTTGTCTTTTTGATAATAGCCATTCAAAAAGATATCAGGTGATACCTCATTGAGGTTTTGATTTGTATTTCCCTGATCATTAGTGATGGATAACACCTTTCCATATACAGGTTGACCATTTTTATGTCATCTTTGCAGATATGTCTAT
This sequence comes from Lyroderma lyra, assembly GCA_004026885.1. Taxonomy (NCBI): domain Eukaryota; kingdom Metazoa; phylum Chordata; class Mammalia; order Chiroptera; family Megadermatidae; genus Lyroderma; species Lyroderma lyra. The sequence continues at coordinate 58,894 of PVJL010005399.1, read as the reverse complement.
CCAGGACCTTTGTCCACTTTTTGATTGGGTTATTTATTATTTTGTCGTTAAGTTGTAAAAGTTCCCTGTTAATTGGATATTAACCTTGTATAAAACACATAGTTTATAAATATCTTCTCCCTTTCTGTTGTCTTTTCATTTTATTGATTGTTTTCTTTGCTGTGCAGAAGTTTTTACATGAATGTAATTACACTTATTTATTTTTTTCTTTGTTGCCTGTGCTTTTGATCTGATTATGTGTTCAAAATAATAGCAATAATTGCTAAGACCAATTTCTTAGAATTGTTTCCTTTAACTTTCTTCTAGGAGTTTCACAATATCAGGTGTTAGGTTAAAATCTTTAATTCATATTGAGTTGACTTATGAATATGGTGTAAAATAGAGGGGTTCAATTTAATTTCTTTTTCATGTGGTTATCCAGTTTTTTCAACATCATTTATGGAAGAGACTATCTTTTTCTTTTTATTTATTTTTGGCGGCTTTGTCAAAAATTAACTGACCACTGCTTTATTTTGGGGCTCTGTATCCTGTTCCATTATTTATGTATCTGTTTTTATGCTAATGCTATATACTATTTTGATAACTATAGTTTGTTACATAGTTTGAAATCGGGAAGTGTAATGTCTTCAGCTTTGTTCTTCTTTCTCAAGATTGCTATGGGTTTTGTAGTTTCATATGAATTTTAGAATTTTTTTCTATTTTTGTAAAAAATGCCATTGAAATTTTAATAGAGATTGCATTGAATCTGTAGATTGCTTTGGGTAGGTATGGATATTTTAATAATATTAATTTTTCCAATCAATGAGCATGAAATACTTTTCCACTTATTTGTGTCTTCTTCCATTTCTTTCTCCAGCATCTTACAGTTTTCAGTATAAGATCTTATTCCTAAGTATTTTAATCTTTTTGATACAATTTTAAATGGTATTACTTTCTTAATTTTTTTGATAATATATTGTTAGTGTATATAAATGCAACTGACTTTTGTATATTGATTTTGTAAAGATCACTAACTTTACTGAATTGATTCATTAGTTCCCACAGTTTTATGATGGAATCTTAAAGGTTTTCTATATATAATATCACGTCTTCTACAGACAGAGACAATTTTACTTCTTCCTTTATAATTTGAATGTCTTTTTTTTCTTGCACAGTTGTTCTGTCTAGAATTTCCAGTACTATGTGAATAAAAGTGATAAGAGCAAGCATTCTTATCTTGTTTCTGAATTTAGATGGAAAGCATGTTACCTGTGGGCTTGTCATATGCAGCCTCTATTATATTAGGGTACATTCCCCATATACCCATTTTGTTGAGTTTTTTTTTTAATTACAAAAAGATGTTAAATTTTGTCAAATGCTTTTCTGCACTAATCAAGATGATCATATAAATTTTATCTTTCATTTTTAATGTGATATATCACATCAATTAATTTGTAGATATTGAACCATTCTTGCGTCCCTGAAATAAACTACTCTGGTCATGGTGTGTGATCTTTTGAAAGTGCTAATACTTTGTTGAAAATTTTTGCATTTATATTTATCAGAGATATTGACCTGTAGTTTTCTTTTTCTGTAGTGTTCTTGTTTGACTTTGGTATCAGGGTTAATTCTGGACTCAGAAAATGAGTTTGGATGTATTCTCTCTTCATTTTTTGGTGGGGGAAAGTTTGAGAGTATGTATTAATTCTTCTTTAAATGTTTGGTAGAATTCACCAGTGAAGCCATTTGGTCCTGGACTTTTCTTTGTTGTTAAGAATTTTTATTACTGATTCAATCTTATTACTAGTATTTGGTCTGTTCAGATTTTCTATTTCTTCATGGTTGAATCTCAATAAGTTGTATATTTCTAGGAATTTATTTGTTTCTTTTAGGGTATCCAATTTGTTGGCATATAATTGTTCATAGTAGTCTCTTCTGATCCTTTGTATGTCTGTAGTATCAGTTATAATGGTTCTTATTTCATTTATAATTTTATTGATTTGAGTCTTCTCTCTTTTTCTCTTGGTGAGTCTAGCTATTTTTATCTATCACAATTATCTTTTCAAAAAATAGCTATTAGTTTCATTATTCTTTTCTATTGTTTTTTATTTAATTTCATTTATTTCTGTTCTTACGTTTGTATGATTTCCCACTAATTTTGGTTTAATTTGTTCTTTTTCTGTTTCTTGAGGTGTAAAGATAAGTTGTTTACCTAAGATCTTTCTTTTGTTCTTAATGTAGGCAGTTAACACTATAAACTTTCCTCTTACAACTGTTTTTGCTAAATCTCATAAGTTTTGGTGTGTTGTATTTCAATTTTATTTGTCCCAAGATATTTTTAAAATTTTTCTTGCAATTTCTTCTTTGATCCATTGGTTGTTCAGAAGCAAATTGTTTAATCTCTATGTATTTGTGAGTTTTCCAGTTCTCTCCTTGTAATTGATTTTTAGTTTCATACCATTGCAGTCAGAAAAGATGCCTGACATGATTTCAATATTCTTAAATTTATTAATACTTTTTTTGTGGCCTAACATATGATCTATCTTGAAGAATGTTCTGGTGTGCTTGAGAAAAATCTGTATTCTGCAGCTATTTGATGGATGGTTCTGTAAATGCCTGTTAGGTTCAGCTGACCTAATGTGTGGTTTAGGTCCAATGTTTTCTCATTGATGTTCTGTATGCATCATCTACTCATTGTTGAAAGTAGGTTATTAAAGTCTTTGCATGTTATTCTACTGTTATTTACTTAAGGGCAGCCTTCTGTATCTCTTTTTTCAAGAGTAAGTACAACAGTTTTTATGTTTGTGACATAGATGAATTCATTCTTTTTTTTTGTTTCCAGGCAAAGAAAAGTGTGATCAGGAGAAATAAGTGGGCTGATGAAATCCAGGGTTCATATGTTTCCTTGCCATAATACTGAAAAACAGGGTATGAAAGATCCTAATAAAGAGCTTGAATCACCTTTTGTTTAAGAGGAGATCTGAGATAGTTATGAGTGCTCATTCTAAATATGTTTGCCTATCCTAGCTTATAGATGCAATACCATTCATGAAGTATTTGAGATACCCATTAGGTGGACAGCAGAAAGAATATTTATTGTAACTGAGAATGTTTTGATTCCCTTTGTCTTTTTCACAGAGTCAGTGTAAAAATCTAAAAGACTCTTGAGCTTTAACTTTTGTTTCCAGTCTTAACTTAACAGTATTATTTATCTTTATTTTGTGAGTTGAAAGAATGGAAAAAATGAAGTTCTGACAATGAGTTCTGAATTCTTTTATCCTTCCAGATGATTAATAGGGATAAGACACTAGAATTTGTTCATGGAACTTCTATTGTAGAATTGCCATTATAGAAATCTACATGATTTAGTGGAAAATATCTTGACTAAGAGCCTGAAGACCTGTGTTTCAGTTTCAAGTCATAGGTATTTAATTTTCCCATATCTTAGTTTGCTCATCAGTTAAATAAGGAGTTTAAATTAGATAATTCTTACTTAAGTTATTTCCTTCTAATATCTTAGGTTTCTGTTCAGTAAAAAAACAACAACAACAACAAAAAGTCCTAAATTGTACTTACTAGTTGTATTTACTGGTTTTGGACAAATTTCACAACTTTTCTGAGTCTTATTTCCTTAACATGCAAAATGGGGCATAATAATAATATCTTTTGATATTATTCTAATAATTTCAGAACTTTACTTTAGAAGGAAAGGCACCAGACCCAAAAATCTAGGGTTTAGATACAACTTTGTACATTTTGTGGATTTATTTCCTCATCTCTAAGAAATGGAGAGTAGTAACTGCCATTTGGTCACAAGTATGTTGTGTGGTTAGATATTTTCTTGTGTAAGAAATTTATAAGTAAAAAGATATCTATAAATACAAGAGCACTTCCCCCATGATATTACCACATATTACAAAACAGGATCTGTAAGAGTGAAATACTTGAAATGATTCATTTGTAAGTCAATAGGTAAATGGTTAAACAGAAGTTAGCACATTTATATTATGGAGTACTATGCAATAGTTTAAAAAATGAGGTGGATATCTGCATACTGACATGGAACTATCTCTAATACATATTGTGGAATAAAAAGTTAGCTATAAGATAGTTTTATTATTTATGTAAAAATACAAACTAACAAAACTATGTATTAAATATATAATACATTATGTAGTAAAGAAAATCAGAAAGGATTTCTAAAAGTATATACAATGAACCAATAATAGTAGTCACTTTTATAAAAGGGAGTGACGATAAAAGGGACTTAAACTTTATAGTTTTATATGTTTTTGAGTAAGACTATATTCATGTATTATTTAGGAGTTAAACAGTGTTAATTTTTTTCCATTGGAAGGAGATAAATTAACTTGAGCATTTTCTGTCCAACTAAACTACTAACTTACTCATGTTATTGTCCTCCAAGCAACCTTATGTAAACTTTCATGCATACCTCATGTTCTAGAATATCACCCAATTCACTGAGTCTGAACCTTTAAAGAACTCAGGCTTTCATGAATCTTATTTTTTTTTTTTTATTTATTCAACAATGCAGCCAACTGGCTATAAAATTTGATACATAGCATATTTAGGAACTATTACTCAGACTCTTAGTAAAGGTAGTTCTGGGATAATTCTTATTGAATTATTTCCATTTTATTGAACTTGAAAGCATAAGGTCAAAGAAGGTGGCATTTCTTCAAAGATGAATAATTAATCATTGCTGTTACTAGTGTTTTGTTGTAAAGTTGCTGTTTGCCTTTGCATATGAAGTGCTCCCTCAGAGAAGACTATAGAATTTCAGAATCTAGCTATAATTCTTCTACTGTATTTTTTTTAAAGGCTATCCATTCTTTTAGGAGGTAGTAACTTGAGAAAACACATGTACATACTTAACAATGATTATTACTTTTAGAAAAAGAAGGAATGTAGAATCTGGAGGTTGGGAATAAAACAGAGACAAACTTTGCCCTCTCAATCTGAAAAAGTATAGACAGAAGATATTATTATTATGCCCATTTTGCACATTAAGGAAATAAGAGTCAGAAAAGTTGGGAAATTTGTCCAAAACCATATAGCAACTAGTAAGTACAAATTAGGTTTGTTGCTTTTTTTTTTTTACTGGTAGTCTAACACTTTCCCTACTTTGTTATTATTTAACCATCGTGAAACTAGGATCTGAAATTTGAAGACAAGTGTCCAAACTGAGCTATTGAGTTAAGTAATATTTCACCTAACATTTGTTGAATGTTTGATATGCACTTGGTTCTGTTCCAAATTCTTTCATAATATTCACTTAAATCTTATCAGAACTCTATGGGATATATATTATTATACCTGCTTTACAAATGAAGGAGTGGAGGTTTAGAAATTAAAAAGTTTACTCATGCCACATCACCAAGAAGTAGTAGAGTAAAATTTCAAACCTCCAATTTCTGGCTCAAGCAGCTACTTTTCCCATTAATATTAGAATTGTAGCATTCTCCCAAAAGAACTCTCATCAACAGATAATGTAATCCTTGAACAAAGTTTACCCCCAAATAGACACGTGACCTTCAGTTAACTACCTTGTTTTGGGACACTTGTCAAGCAAATGAGTGTGAGTTAGAATGTTTTCATATGTGGCTGGGAGCCATCTGGTCATATTAGCAAAATGAGCCATTTCTAAATAATGTCACTTGTAAGCCAACAAGAGATCCATTCTTTCACTCCTTCTCAGACCACCCCCTCAACCTCTTCTGCTGGACTGGGTGTTAGGGCTCCCCTTACACTGACCCAGAGTAATTTGTTTTAATAATGTCTGAGCACTCTGAGGTAATGGTCTCATGACCTCAACTAGTGCTTTTAAAGAAAAAAGAAACTTGAATAAGTAGAAGATTTTTATTTTTTAAAAGAGTTTAGAAATAACTAGAAAATGGACTATCCAAACAACAAATTAGAATGCATTTACTATAAGCCTCAGGAAAGTAATTTGAATGAAAATATTTAGTTATAGAGCAAATTTGTAAAGGGCAGCCATCTGGGAGAAAGTAAGAGCAATAAAAGGAATCAGAATCTTAGACTAAAGATTTATATAAATCATGATAACATAATTTGTGAGTGTTTATTGCATGCCAGGCACTTTGTATGCAGTAACTAATTCTATCCTATTAAAAATTCAGTGAAATGACTATGTGTTCTTAGTTCCATGTTACAGATGAGGAAATGAAGGCTAGACAGTGGCAAGGGTAGAAATCAAACTCAAATCTATCTCTGTCTTGAAAGTCAGTGCCCCTTTTCCTCTGGCTCCCAGTCTGAGGGCAAGAGCATGGAATCCACACCAGTGAATTTCTGAGTGTTGTTGAAGAGGGGCCCAGGTTGTACATTTAGAACAGTGTGGGAGGGGAGAAAGGGGAGGGGGTGGGAGAGGAGCGGGGAAGCTAAATATAAGGTGATGGAAAGAGAAGTCACATTAGGTGGTGAACTTATTATACATCAAGTTGACAATGCACTGTAGAATCGTATGCCTGAAACCTATGTAATCCTTGCTAACAGATGTCACCCCAATAAGTCTAACAATAAAAATGAATTAAAAAAAAAGAACAGTGTGACATTATTTTCAGAATGAGATATTGTGAATTTTCTTGATTGTTTCATCTGAGATGTAAGTTCGTAGGAGCTCAGACAGAAAATGGTCAAAAGAAGATAAGATGTTTCAAAGATTACGAGCAGGCCTTTGGTTTGATCATTTGAAGGGGAGACTTATTTAAAATCTCTGACTCTCAGTTTCTGTGTGTCAAAGCATGACAAGTGCTGCCTTTGTCCTGAGCCTCTGTAGATTAAATGAGATCATGTCTGTATGGTATGCATGCATAGTAAGCATTCAACTAATGTTGGTTATTATTACAGGATCATGATGACAACCTCATCCAATCAAAAAAGGTGCTTTAAAATGCTACAACTTCTCAATGGAAACATACCTCTCCCTCTCCTCTTTAGAGGTACTTGTTGAGGATTAAGAATTTTTCTATAAGGGGATGGAAAGAGGGGTCACATTAGGTGGTGAACTTATTATGCATCAAGTTGACAATGCACTGTGGAATTGTATGCCTGAAACCTATGTAATCCTTGCTAACAGATGTCACCCCAATAAGTCTAACAATAAAAATGAATTAAAAAAAAAAAAAAAAAGAATTTTTCTGAAAAAAGGCACAATTCTGTGAAAGGAACTGAAAACAGGCTCCTCTTTCTCAGCTCCCCAAGTGGAACTATTGGTCTTGTTGGGCAACCCAGGTACACAAGAACAGAGTTTATTAGGCTGGGCCTTGAAGGCCAACAGAACCTGAAAATATAACCTGTTCATATTGAGATGATAGAAAGCTAGCCCATGTTGCCCCTGGCAGAACATTTTGTTTGGCCACAATGTTTTTCAAAGCTACAGAAGTCTCTAGTTGTTCTGTTGTATACAATGTGCTTATTCTCTGGCTTTGTCCAGCTGTATATCAAAACTTACTTGTCTATCCCATACACACCTCTAACACACATAAACACACCCATTATACACGCAATGCTTAAATTAAGCGAACAGCTCACACACAGAAATCAACTCTTTGTAAAATAGTTGAGAGACTTGTTCAGACTTCCCTTTTCAACCAAGATCTATTAGTATCTGCCAGAGACAGTCAGTTTGCTTTGAATGTCATTAATACCTGTCTGGTTTTCCTCACAGGATGTCAGCCTCTCTTAAGGTTAGGAAGTTTCAGTCTACTTCAAGGACCTATCTTAAAATACCAAATAAACCTAAATGTTTTGGCGAAATATATATTCAAGAGGCCATGAGTGGGCAAATCAACCAGAAATCTTAGTTTGCAATCCTGGACTATACAACTGACTAGCTGTGGGACCTGAAATGGGCCACTTAATCCCTCTCAACCTCAGTTTACCTCTTGTGTACAGTGAGGCTGCTAAACAGGAATAAAAACCCAGAGACCTTTTGAGACTTCTCAGTTTGCCATTCTCAGAAGGATACAGGGGTTTTGGCAGAACACCTTTGAAGTCACGTGTCAGAGTTTAAGTCTCACAGGCACCAAGGCAAGTGGCTCAAGCTCTGTGCTTCTGAAGGTCATCTCCCAGGTCACTTGGGCCTAGTGAAAAGAGAAACAGCAGCAGCGCCTTGACCTCATTTTCCCTGTTCCCTGCTGTCTGTAAACAAGTGGCGTGAAGGAAGTGTGAGATCTGGTCAGTGCCAGGGGTCCTGCTGCTTCCTCCTGACACAGAAAGCTCTTTCTGCTGTTTTCAAAGGCAGCTCCTTCTGGCAGGAGTCAGGTAGGGCAGGGCCCGATTTGGGCTTACTCACCAGAATTATTGCTGACATTCTTCTGGAGGGCAGAGGCTGGGGCAGGAAAATGTCTTTGCAAATATTTACTTTTCAGAGATGATTCAAGACTGTGTCCTTGCAAGCATGTCTCCTCTCCCAAGGGATGACTCCAAGAACAATATCGCTAAACTCAGGATTTTCTCAAGTGCATTGTACTTCATACTCAGCTGGAGTCTGTCCGCGGAGGGGCCACTGTGCAGATCTGAGGAGGGCTAGATGAGTTATTTTAAAAGCCCATTTCTTTAGGTGGAAATATTACTACTTCTGGAGTATCTTGTTAAATACATGCTTGAGTGATTTGTTGAAACATTAATTTGTGTTTTCTTCCTGTGGCATGTTTTCCTCTCCCTCTCCTAGGAAGGTATCTGCCTGCTGAGCCCATGCCTTGCCTCAAGGTAGGTTTGTGTTGAGGGTGCAGGAAGCAAAAAAACGAATACAGACAGTGGCTCTTCCTGGCTTTTATGTTCTAAAGAGTGACTGATCTCCTTGAAAGGATTATTCTTGGGCAATGAGAGGGAAGTGAGTGTCCTTCTGAGCAGAAAACCTCCTGACTGGAGGGAAGACAACTCTGGGTGGAGAATCCAGCCTCATGAAAAAGATCCTGTTTGGAGGCAGAGCTCAAGAAAGCCATAGCTAAGGAGTCTGGCCACAGGCAAAAGGCTCCTGCCTTAACTACAATTTCTCTAGGAAACTTTGGAGTTGCTAGACCTCAGAGAGTAACACAACCTGCATGTTATGCATCAGCAGGTCAGGGCTGAAGACCAGTGACATTTGCCTCAACATGTCAGGCTCCTAGATTATAGTAGGCACCTAAAAAGGAGAAGACATCTCCTCACTAATTCCAATAATGACAGAAGTTGATTATAGGAAGAAAGAGGCTCAAACTTGAATTTAATTTGAAGAAAGTAAAGAAACAGTACATTTTTCTCACACCCAAGTTTGTGGGGTAAGGTTAATATAGGCTACAAACACAAATGACCCAGGGAGTTAAAATACGTAAAATACATTCATTTATTACCAGTTATTAACTATTAGGTTGGTACAAAAGTGATTACAGTTTTTGCATTGTTGAAATTTGCCATTTGATATTGGAATGCATTCTTAAATAAATGTGGTTATGTTACACATTTTAATGCACATTTTTCACTTTATGTATTTTTGCTAATGACTTATGACTTGCTCTTTATTTTATATTTATTTGAGACTATGGAAATGATGTTAGACAAAAAGCAAATTCCAGTGATTTTCTTATTCGAGTTCAAATGGGTCATGAGGTAGCGGCTACAACTTGCAGCATCAACAATGCATTTGGCCCAGGAAGTGTTAACCAATGCACAGTGCAGTGGTGGTTCAAGAAGTTTTGCAAAGGAGATAAGAGCCTTGAAGATGAGGAGCTGAGTGGCTGGCTATCAGAAGTTGACAGTGACCAACTGAGAACAATGAAGCTGAGCCTCTTACAAGTACACGAGAAGTTGCCAAAGAACTCAATGTCAACCACTCTACAGTCATTTGGCATTTCAAGCAAATTTGAAAGATGAAAAAGCTCGATAAGTGGGTGCCTCATGAGCTGACTGGAAATAAAAAAAAAAACATTGTTTTGAAGTATCATTTTCTCTATGCAACAACAACAAACCATTTTTCAATCAAATTGTGACTTGAAACAAAAAGTGCATTTTATACAACTGGCAATAACCAGCTCAGTGGACTGAGAAGAGGCTCCAAAGCACTTCCTAAAGCCAAACTTGCACCCAAAATAGGTCATGGTCATTGTTCGGTGATCTGCTACCAGTCTGATCCAGTACAGCTTTGTGAATCCCAGTGAAACCATTCCATCTGAGAAGTATGCTCAGCAAATTGATGAGATGCACTGAAAACTGCAATCCCTGCAGCCGGCATTGGTCAAAAGAAAGGGCCCGGTTTTACTCCACAACAAAGCCTGATTGCATGTCGCACAACCAACACTTCAAAAGTTGAACTAATTGGGCCACAAAGTTTTGCCTCATCCGCCATATTCACCTGACCTCTCACCAACTGACTACCACTTCTTCAAGCACCTTCACAACTCTTTGCAGGGAAAATGCTTCCACAACCAGCAGGATGCAGAAAATGCTTTCCAAGATTTTGTTGAATCCCAAAACATGGATGTTTGCACTACAGGAATAAACAAACTTATTTCTTGTTGACAAAAATGTATTGATAATAGTGGTTTCTAGTTTGATTAATAAAGATATGTTTGAGCCTAGTTATGATGATTTAAAATTCACAGTCCAAAAACCACAATTACTTTTGCACCAACCTAATAAATTGTTTGTTTATCAGAATAGTATACCTTAATGCTTTAGGGAAAAGTGGGACAGACAAGAGTAAAATTTTGAAAGGGTTGAAAGAGATGGCAAAGGAAAAAACCCATTGCCAACAGTTGGTAAAAGCATTGGGCCCTTTATTTGGGACTCTGGTATATGACCCTTTTTGTATATACATAGCCCAACTTTTTGGACAAGTTCTTCTCTTTCAAAACTAAACCACCATTACCATCTGGGAAAACAAACACTAATCAATGCTTAGAGATTCCTGTGTGTGCCTGTTTTTTCTCTCAATAGGGGACAATATGTATAATACCATTCATTTAAAATGAAGCTTCCTGACTGTGATACTTTAGAGTAATTTTTTTTGAAGTTTTCCTTCCCTTGAAAAAAAATTTTTTTGTCCTGCTACACCTTTACCAATATGTGTGTAACCTAGATATCTGCTGGTCCTGTATGCAGCCTCTTTTTCATCCCCTTGTTAACCTCAGCTTCTCTATATTTCTCTGAACCAGTAGCAACATGAGAAGTATTGAGCAGTGTATTATTGTATCAAAATTTTGGTAAGAAAGACAGTGGATAAACTTTTCCATACATGCTCAATAGCAAACTCTTTCAAAACATTGTTAAATATCTGTTCCCCAAAGTTCTCACTTTGGCTACTCAGCCAGCAGGTTGTTCTCCTTACCAGTTTTTTGAAATACGATCCAGTTTTTCCTCTATTTTGCTAAGCAATTCAATTCTTCTCCTAAACTTGCAATCCCTGATCAACCAGGTGCTCAACAAAGCAAAAGAGTCTACTGTGATTAGGATGCCTCCCCTTTAGAAAGAAGGTTAGCAGCATTTTATTACTATTTGAACATGAACTTGGATGTCTCATTCTGTACTACTCTTATCTCATCTCCATAATGTAGTTGATCAAAGTGTATTTTCACAAACATAGAGTAATCTCTTAGAAAAGTTCTCATAAATAAAATTTTTTCTGCTTGATTACATATTGTGATTACTTGTTAAGGCTGTTTTTAGTAACTGTTAGCAAATTTAGGAGCACCAAGGTGTCGGAAATTTTAGGGTAAAGTGTCAGAGAAAAGATGCTCTTTTTCTGAAGGTGGCCAGAATCTTCTGACGTTCTTAGATTCTGAAACACTCTGATAATACAAAATAAAAGTAGTTCTGAAATAAAGTATTTCTGGCTCTATTGTTGTATAACAAATTACCTCCAAAACGGCTGTTTTATTTTGCTCATTATCTTTTGGGTCAGGAATTTAGAAAAACCTTGGCAGGATGGCTCTGGCTTGGGGTCTCTTAAGCAGTTAGAATAAGATGTCATTGAGTTTGCTGTCATCTGAAGGCTAGATCAGAGTTAGCAGTTGATATTGACTATTTGCTGGGAGCACCATGCAGGCTCTTCAATAAGGAGCCTACTTGTGACCTTTCCACATGGTTTGGCTTCCTGACATCATGGTAACCTCATGGTAATCTCTTGGACTTCTCACATGACAATTCTGGGCTCCAAATGTTAAGTGTTCTAGGGAACAAGACGAAAGCTACGTTACTTTTTATGACCCGGTCTTGGAAGTTCCACAGCGTCACGTCTGCTGTACTTCACTAGTAAAAGCAGCCACAAGCCCCGCCCAGATTCAAACTGAGAAGAGTGAGACTCTCCTCTGGATGGTAGGATTCTCAAGGTCACACAGCGAAAGAAAAGAAAATGGGAAATATTGTTGCAGCCATTTTGGAAAATGTAATCTCTCCAATTATGTAGAGACTCAACCACGCTGATTTCATAGCCACTACGTGATGAACAAAAACTCATTATAGAATGAGGTTATGTGTCCTTTCAGAAGAGTCAGTTCTACAACCCTCTTCCACTGCCAACATCTTTTGCTAAATCACTCATCACTGCATGTTCTAAATTCACCTGAGGAGATGTGGCTTGACTTCTTAGGTCAGTAGAAAGGTAGTGTGTAGATATCTGAGTATATACAATAGATGTTCTCCTTGGTATTTAAGTTCATAGAAATGGGAATAATTTTGTTTTAGTTAAAGTGGTTTGTAGGATTGAGTTGTATCTGGACATAGTACTTCTATTCCACTAGTTTCACCTACTTAGGACCAAAGCAGTATTATATCTTTAATCTATGGAAACCTCCATAGTAGAGATGTACCATCACATCTATAGTACTTTCTCATGCTGCTCTGTTACTTAGCCCACAAAATGCAGTAAACTCAGATTAGGCTGAACTAATTGTGTATCAGAAGAATGGTTTAACCTTGATTCTACATAAATTTCTACCAGATTTTTCCCTCACTATGAATGGGTATACACTATCCTCACTGGTTTATCCAATAAAAACTCTTCAAGCATTATTGATTATCAGGGGCACGCCACATCTAGAATACAGACAACGGCAAAACTTGTATGTGTGTGTGAGGGTGTGTGTGTGTTGGATACATAGTGCTTTTTCCCCCGACTGGAGACATTTTAGAATTTCCTCTTTTATCATCAAATTTTCTGGGTTATGGAGGTCAACACTATTTAGTATTTGAACACTATTTTCTCCTAAATGAAAATATAACTCCAAATCACAGTGAGAGGTCTGTTTATATTTCTGCATAACTTTATTTAATAGGATCTTTGAGCTCAGCATAGTGGGAAAAACAGGATACTGTATCTGGCAGAGCTATGTGGCAGTCTTGCAAAATAAACTGGCGCTAAGGCTATAATCCCTTTGTCGGGTTAACCATGATTAGATTTGAGACCCTGGGAAGTCCACAAAGGGCTTTCATGTACCATGGGTAATAAATTTATTACACATGTATTCATAAGGGCACCAGATGGAAAGATGTCGCGTCCTTTGCTAAATGCATGATTTCAGCAACACTTTAAAGTCACGTTGCTGTACCTCTAATTCTGAGAAATTTGACATTTTTGTCCTACTTCCTACTCCTCTGAGAGTCACATGCATGTGGTTGGCATAGCAACAACAGAAGAATTAGTATGTCTTCCAGGTCAACCTGAATTATGGGGCTGAAAATGTACTCTCATGATTTGGTCATGAATTTAAGTTCAGTTCATCTGAATATTATGTCCAGGACACAAATAGCAGTTTCTTGGCCCACTAATCCTACCTACTGGTTGGTTGCAGGATGGAGGGTTTGTAATTTTGATTCAAATCTGTGAGGTTTTGTATTACTGGAAAGTGCAGCATGCTAGAGTGGACTTTCATCCTCAAGCTCTGGTCATCATTTAAAGAAGTGATTTTCAGAGTCACAGAGGATCCCACATGACCAAGACCGTGTTCACTGGCACCCTTTCTAACCCTGCCCTATGAACCTCTGGTCTGTAGGAAGAGGGTCTGGACTTCAGATATGGCATTCTATAGCAGTGAAACAGTGTTCTACAGCATTCTCCCAGTCTTGTCTACAACTAGAAAAACCTAGGAAGAGTTTTAAATTTTTGATCCTAGGCTTACCTAACTCAGAAATGAATGGAGGTGGGACCCAGGCCTCAGTAGTTTGTAAAGTCCTCAAGAAATGCCAATATGCAAGTCAAGTTGAGAATCACTGTTCTCAAGTTCTACATTCAATGTTAGTGACCCAACACTGTCATTCTCCTGACGTACAGCACGTGACACTTTGTTGGAGGTCCTAGTAATGTTTGGGGAAATGTACCACAGTAGGAGTTTGGGAATTTAGGGTAGTACTGACCTTCTTCACTGTAGATTCTACACAGCTAGAATCCGCTGAACTCACCAACTCTATCAATAGCCCTTCACAGGCATTAAAAAATACCCAAAATGCCAGGCCCTCTCGAGCTGAGTGTTGTCATTCTCTCTCTCTCCCTGTTTCTTAGTAGTGTTCTATATCCTCTCATGCATCACCTCAGCCCCAGACTGCTGTCTGGTTATGCTCTTATTTTTAACTAAGAAAAATAAACTTTTGTGCTGCTTATTCCCCACTCCCTCTGATAAGGCACTGAGCAGCTGTGTTCACAAAGATGTGGAACATGGATTGGCTCCAATAATCAATCAAGAAAAATTATGTTCCTGGGGTGTCTGTGATGGGCCTATGGAGTGAAGGTGATAAAGTCCATTGTATGTCTTTTTCTGAAACTGGATGAAGGGAAATGGAAAAAGGGAGCAAGGATTTTGTAGGAAGCGATATACTACATAGTTTTGTTGCTACTTATCTCCTAACTCAAAGATAAAGAATATGGAAAACAAAGACTTTTAGAGTTGAAAGCTCTTAAGCAACCTCTCTGACTAGTTCCTGGAGACTGGGCCCTGATAAGCTTGCTAATGGAAAGATTGGGTGGGGCCCACCTTCAGGTGCCTTTGCATTGGCCCCTGAAACCCATTATTTATTATTTTTGCATCTACTTCACTGGGGAAATGATCTTTCTCACAATGGAAAAATAAAAAACAACTCAAAATCCAAAAAATCTTGGAGGCTATAAAAATCTGTGAGGAGTTCCCTGGTGGTGTAGTGGCTTAAGGCTTCATCGCTGGTACTGTCAGCGCTGTGGCCTGGGTTTGATTGCTGGCCAGGGAACTACCCACATACAAAAAAAACCAAAAAAACAAAAACAAAAAAATCTGTGAGAAGCAGACTAGGCAGAAGTTGCTTTTTAAAATTATTTTTATTATTAAATTTACTGGAATGACATTGGTTAGTAAAATGATATAGGTCTCAAGTGTACAATTCTATAATACATCATCTGTCTATTGCATTGTGTGTGTACCGCCTGGGGTCAGTTCTCCTTCTGTTGCCACAGATTAGATCTTCCTCCCTCCCCTACTGTTACCGGAAAATGGGGTGCCATCATCGGCACGAGAGTCCAGGTTCTTGGTATCTCAACTGAAGAATTGAATGAGACACACACCAGAGTGTAGAGGTGAAACAAAGAGATAGTTTATTGAAGAGAAAATATACTCCAAAGAGGTAGGAGCGGGCTCAAGCAAGGAGAGTGGCTCAAGAGCCCAGAGTAGCAAAGAGGGAAAGTACACTCCTAAGAGGTAGGAGCAGGCTTGAGCAGGAAAATGGCTCAAGAGCCCCGATTAACAAAACTTTGGTACTTTTATTTTCTTCCATGTTTTCAGGGGAGACACTTCTGGGTGTGGAGTTTCTTGATTGACAAGTTTGATTGACACGGGGCCTAATTACATAATTCCTTCTGACTGTGCATGCCCTTTCCCAGAGTTCAGTCTGTTGTAATGATATTAACGAACTTCCGGGCATATGTATGACATTACAATGACGGTAAAGTGAGGCCCAGGTGAGATAAAGGTCGTTGTAATTCTCACTGCGCAGGTGTTAGGAACGGGTTAAAACTGGTGGGCTTCTTGTGCCCCCTAACTTCCTTGTATTTGTCTGGAACTTCCTCCCGTGGCTGCCTAGGATAACTAGTGGGCAGCGATTACTAGTGAAAGGGTGGTATCAAAGTGGTGACTATTCCAGCAGGGCAAGTCTAATGGGAGGGGTCCTGAGATTCTCCCTAGTCTACCTCCCTTCCTCACATTCTCTTGAGAGACTTGATCCCCATAAATCTCCATGGGAAACTGAGGGACTGGGAGGTCTCATCTTCTGTATCTGCCTCCTGCTGAGAATGGTCATTGTCACTACCTATTGGGGATCCACAGAGCTCTCACCCTATCTGATCCTCCATGCTGACTTGTTTGGTCGAGTTGGGCTGGAAGCCTTGTTGGGGTATCACTTGTATCCCGACAGTCTCTAGATGAGGAGAAATTAATTCAATTGATAGTTTAAAAAGCATTCACCCAAGAAATAGTTCTCAAAGCCCTTGTCGCTGTGATGTAAAGTCCATTGAGTCTGGCCTGTTGACTTCTGGCCCAGCTGATCATTCAGGCGTTATCCCCTGTCTAGGTCCAGAAAGGCCTGGAAAGGGTGCTTGCCTGTAGTGATTATAACCAGCAAGCTGGAGACATGATTCACAAGTTTCAGAGTAATTATCTATGAGGGACAATCCATTGCTCGGGGTGAGGAGCCAGAGAAAACTAATCAAGAAAGTGATTAAGGCTTTGGACTAGGAAAAAGGTGAAACTGAGGGCTGGACAAGGAAAAGGAATCAATAGTGAGGTGGGGAGGTGGATACTTTGTTTGGCCCACATCACTACTACTTCCCACTTCCCTTACCCACCTCTGGTAACCGCTAAACTGTTGTCTTTGTCTTTGACTTTTTGTTTGTTTGTTTGTCTTATTTCTTTGTTGCTTTTAATTTTATATTTGATATATGAGTGAAGTCTCACTCATAGGCAGAAGCTTCAAATAAAAGTGATTTCTCATAGTCTTGCCTCTTCTTGGAAGCTTGGAAAGGATTTCTACTCTGTTCTTAAACCTCTCTCAGTGCTTGTTTTAAAAGCAGAAACAAACAAGCAAACAAACAAATAAAACCAACCGTGATCCTGCTCTTGGAACACAAACACAGAAGTTTTTTCCTACATTGTTGGGGCATGTGCTTCTCTGATTAACAATGGAGTGTTATATAAAAGACCTGGAATAGCCACAGCAACCCTGAGATAAAAAAGCAAAGTTGGAGGAATCATGCTACCAGATGTCTAATTATACTACAAGGCCACAGTTATTAAAACAGCATGGTATTGGCATGAAAAACAGACACATAGATCAATGGAACAGGACACAGAGCCCAAAAACAAATCCATGTCTATATGGCCAATTAATCTATGACAAAAGAAGCAAGAATTTACATTGGGATAAAGACAAATGGTGGTGGGAAAACTGTACAGATACATGCAAAAAGAAAAGGAAAGAAATTAGACCACCTTTTTATACCATATAAAAAAATAAACTAAAAATGGATTAAAGACTTATATAAGACCTGAAACCATAAAACTCCTAGAAGAAAATATAGGAACTAACCTCTCAGACATTACTCTCAGCAATACCTTCAATGATATATCTTCTCAGGCAAGGGAAACAAAGGAAAAAACAAACAACTGGGACTATATCAGACTAAAAAGATTTTTTAATTTTTTACAGCAAAATAAACCATTAACAAAACAAAAAGACATCCTACAGAATGGGAGAACATATTCACCAGTGAGGCATTCAATAAAGGGTTAATATCCAAAATTTATAAGAAATGCATACAACTCAACAACAAAAAACCAAACAACCCAATTAAAAAAAAATGGCAAAAGACCTGAATAGACATTTTCCAAAGAGGACATACACATGGCCAATACACACATGAAAAGATGTTCAACATCAATAGTCATCAAAGAAATGCAAATCAAAACCACAATGAGATACCACCTCACTCCTGTCAGAATGGCTCTCATCAATAAATTGACCAACAACAAGTATTGGCAAGGATGTGGAGAAAAGGGAACACTTTTACACTGCTTGTGGGACTGCAAATTCGTCCAACCACCATAGAAAACAGTATGGAGGCTCCTCAAAAAATTAAAAATGGAACTATCTTATGATCTAGCAATTCCACCCCTGGGTATTTATCCAAAGAAATCCAAAATACTAATTGAAAAAAATATATGCATTCCTATGTTTATTGCAGCATTATTCACAAAAGCCAAGATATGGAAACAACTTAAATGCCCATCAATAAATGATTGGATAAAGAAGCTATGGTACATTTACACAATGGAGTATTACTTGGCCATTCAGAAGAATAAAATCTTACCTTTTGCAATAACATGGATGGAACTAGAAGTTATGCAAAGCGAAATAAGTCAGGCTGAAAAAGACAATTACTGTATGATCTCATTTATATGTGGACTCTAAAGAACAGAATAAATGAACAATAAAAATAGAAAAAAATAACTCATGGACACAGACAATAGTTTAGTGGTAAACAGAGGGTAAGACGGGTGGAGGATGGGGGAGGAAGGAGGAGGCTCAAATACATGGCGATAGAAGGACAACTGACCTTGGTGGTGAGCACCTGATGCAACACGTAGACAACATGTTATAGAATTGTATACCTGGAACCTCTGTAATTTTACTAACCAATGTCACCTCAATAAATTTAATAATAATTAAAAAAGAGAAGTTTTAAACTACCTTTATAAACTTGTTTTGGGAGAATGTAATTTGAAATATGGAGATAAGGCCATGTGGAAGGACAATGGGACACTAAATTTTGTGTCATTTTGCAATCTACACAAGAACCAATTTTTAGTTCTAATGATGTTTATACTTGATATAGCATTTGTTTTAAATTAATATCACTATTGATAGTGTGCAGTCTATGTTAATATTTAGTCATTTACTTTTTTTGCATTTTCTATTTTATTACTTCATAGTTTGTAAATTTGAAAAAAGATGGAGTGTTATGTTTGTTTTAGGAATTTCTTGAGTTATGCTTAGCTTATAATTGTTTGCTCAAATGAAATTTTTTGGTTTATTTATTGAGGAAAACCAATTTCTTGTGCTGAATCATTCCAATAAGTTGATGAACAAGGGCTGTCTGTAAAATCTCCAGCCACAAATGCCTTTATTTTTCATATTACATGGCTGGATACTTTCCAGATAGACCTCATATATTGCAAGTATGAATTTTAAAAAAGAGAGTAATATATGTTCATTAACAAAGAAAAGGAGACACAAAGCAATTTTATTGTAATTTTCTTTTTTTACTCAAAACCTTTTTCAATTACAGTTGACATACAATAATGATTAAACATTTGTATAACTTAGGAAGTTATTTCTTAGAAAAGATTATTAAAGCAAGCCAAGTTCAAGACATTTCTTTTCTCTTTGTTATTGCAATATCCTTTAGTTTATATGATGCAGTACAGGATAGTGAAATAAATAACCAGCTACCAAGATTTGCAAGTTACAGTCCTGGGTTTGTCATTTACTGTCCAGGTAACATTGAGCAGGTTACTCAGCTTTTTCAATCCAATCTGTGCACCTATAGATAGGATTTAAAATACAGGCACTCCTCACCTAACAAATACGTGCCATGCCTACAACAGCCCTTGGATATAGCAAAACAGAGGGCACACTTCACTAAAGTCTACCAGTCACAAGATGAAGAACCTTTTATTATTTCTTAAGGTTTGAATCAATTCAGAAAGTGATATGTGTCAAGAAATGGAAAACACATATAAGATGCTGTATCAGTCAAAATCCAGTTAGAAAAGCCCAGTCTGTGCCAGGTAATCTATTACTAGTCATTGAATACAGGGAACTAATTACAAAGTGGCTGAAAAGCTGAAAAGCCAAATAAGGCATCTCAAAGACTAGCACCTCAAAGATTAGTCATAGCAGAAAGCCACTACCACTCACAGGGCTGCAGAGACTAAAGAATAAAATGGCATTACCAGAGCTCCGAAGTCATTGTCACGCAGACCTGGGTCTACAAGATGGCTGCTTGGGGGAAGATGGGATCATGGGAGATGTCTGCAGGAATTGAGATGATGGAGGAGACATGGCCAATGCTGGAGATAATGATTGAAGGAGAGGAAAGAAGAAATGCCCTGGCTTCTCCTTTCCTCTCACTCTCCAATCACCTGTTATTGCATCCAATGGACTATATTGGGCTAGCAAGGGAGTTTGGAAATATCACTTGCACAGAAACATGTGAAATAAATCTGGGAATAAAAAGCTAAATGACAAGTAAAACAGATTAAATAAAGAAAATGTATTTCCTATTTAATAAGAGATCCTGAGGTTAAACACTTGTTAGTATTATTGGTTCAGTGTCTATGAAATAAAGGATGATGATTTCGGTATTCTCAGCAACTTGAGATGGCCAGTGAACCTTCAGTTCTTACGTCCTATGTTCAAGGCAGGAGGAAGAGAGAAGGGCCATTTCAACATTTATGCTTCTACTTATAAGAAAAACTAATTTTTCCCCCAGAATATGCCCAATTGAGATCCACTTAGTTCTCACTGGTCTAGACTGGGAAAAGGATGGTAGTAAGTGGCTTAGATCAATTATGGTTCCCTATCTGAAGTTGTGCATTATGCCATTATAAACAAAATGGTGTTTCAGTTGTCAATTAAGAATGGGGCATGGAGAATGGGTAGGCAGCTAACTGTTTGCCAAAGTCAAAAGGTCATTTGGATTTCCACTCATTGATGATTTGGTTCTGGTTTTAAAGCTCAGAGCAGTTTGTAATCCTGGGGCTCACTGAAGTTTAACTCTTGGTCCACCTCAAATATTTCACTAGTTGCTCATAACTTAGTTTGAGTCACTCTTACACTTAACATGCTGACCTTCCCTGCTTGGTGTGCTGTCGTCTGGTTCTGTTTACATAGGACTCACTGAATTCACATTCAACACATTTATTCAGCATCTACCATGTACCAGGCATAGTTCTAGGAAGCTGAGATACATCAGTGAACAGAACTGGCAAAAATCCTTAACCTTTGTAGAGCTTTCCTTCTGATGAGGAGAGACAGACAACAAAAAAATTAAACATAGTCTGTTAGAAGGAAAAATTGCTGAGGGGAAAACAAACAAACAAACAAATTAAAAAACAAAAACAAAACAGAAAAGTGAGGAGGTTTGGAAGTTCCAGGGCAAATTGAACATCCAAGGGAGGGCTTTTTTGTGCTTAGCTTCATCTGACTTTTACTAGCGTGGTTCTATTTATTCTAGAAAAAGGCAGGTTGGCTTTTCTCATAATAATGAACCTTAACACTCTCCCTGGATCTAGGTAAAAGCCACAAGAGGTTTTTGATTCAGAGTTTCTCTACCTTTCAATGAGTAGTCATTATGGTCTTTGAAGCTATAATCTATATGTTATTTTGCTCCAGATTGCTGAAGAGAGCATATTAAGCAGCTAAAGCACTCAGGATTTTAAAGTACAAATCTGCTTTCACCCGGAATTTTTGAGTTTGATTAGTTTCCATCAATGTATCCCTTATCTAAATATTTCTGAATTAAATTTTTTTTATAATGGATAAGTTACTGTGAAATAGAGATATACCTCAAGGATTTCCAACCATTGATGTCATGCTAATTTTATGTTTAAATAATTCTTCTGATTAAAATTTTGGTCTTCTGAGTACACCATTCTCCCAAGAAGGTGGTACTATATAAAGACGATTACTTGGTTGCAAGGCTAAGGGTTGCTGATATTTTGCCTATCTATCCACCCCTTACTTGTTAAATTCCACCTCCTTTCATCAACTCCAACTGGGCCAGTCCTCATCTTGAATCCTATTCCTATCCTGTCCAGTAACCACAATAAGTTCCTAGACCCACCCTACCTACTCATCTTGATTAAGTAACCAGCTGCCCCAACTGAGTCCTCCCAAGCAGAATAGCCCAGACTTGCGGGCAATCCATGGCTTGTCTAAGAAGTTAGGGAGCAATTCTCACATGAATCCAAAGTGTTACTCCAGTTCATTTTGTCCTTTATTTCCTGAACACCATCTCATTTCTAAATACACTCTCTTTTTTTAGGATTTCTTATTAGGATTTTTTCCTTGTATAACCCTAGTGAGCAGTCAGGAATACTTGCATGTTTTGAAGCAATTTGGAATTCGTGCTTAAAGACAAAAACTGAAGTAATTTAAGTTCTGTTTTGTTTTTTTCTGGTGATGAATAACTTTTTAAAAATTGGACTTTTGTTCAAATCTGCAATCATCTGTGGGCTGATAATAGAAAAAAAATAATGCTATTTCAATAGGTCAGAAAAAAGACAGTTGAAGAATTCATTGGCAAGCTTTGGGTGTTGCTTTTTATAGTATTTGATTGTGAAATGTAGATGGTCATCGCCAGATTATTGCTACAGGACTGCAACACTCTCAAAGGATTTCTATATAAGATTTCAAATGGTTTGATAAAAGACTTCTGAAGATAGAGACACACATAAATCAACAGAGCATCCACATATGGTGCCTTGTGAGAAAATCCTGGTATAGCATTAATCCTTCTTGAAATGTACCAAATTCATGGAATGGGTAACATTTTCGTTGGGGCATACGTATGCATTCTAAAAACCACCTTTGCCTGACTGAGACCAGAGTTTCCTCCAGTATTTACTATAGGGTGATAACACTATCAATGCAACAATACATCACATGGAATTATTAGCAGAGGAAAGCTATTAGCTAGCCCATGCAAATGCTGAATCCTTGAACAAAGAGTTATTGACAGAATTACTGTGTGTTAAATACTTTCCCAGGTACTGGGGATACAGAGATGATTAAGCACAAGTCATACTTACATGAAATTTAGTCCTGGCCAGGAACTGCCAGTGCATGGCATATGCCCCACTGTTTCATCCAGGGCACACTTAACACTTTATCCTTCCTGGCCTAGGTGCTCAGTGGACACACTCTTCCACACAGCCTTCTAAGAAACCATTACCAAGCTACTGGTAATACTAATACTATGAAACACATTTTTTAAACTTTCATCTTCAGGGAAACTGGGTGATATTGGCAGTGACTGTTGTACATTGAGGTTTGGTTTATTTATTAAAGTGTATAATATTTAAAAATCAAACATATCTTTAGTTAAAACACTAAGCTGAATTAGCTATGTCTATTCAGACATAACCTAAACAGAAAAGATCCATTTCCAGAAGGCTTATTCTGTATAAAGGACATTAGTCTGAAGTATAGTATCTTTTCCTTTTTTTTACTTTTTTAAAATTTTAATTTGGATTGTTTGATGTATAATACATGTTTGTATGCAGGTAATAAATAAATGTTGAACTTGCAAAAAAAAAGAGATAATACTAATCCTATGTTGCTACTAATAAGATCTAATGATGATGGGGCTGACTCTATAGCTAGGGTGCCCTTTCTATGTATTATTTCATGTAATTTTCACAACAGTTCCATTAGGCTGGTATTATTATTACTCCCATTTTAAAGATAAGAAAACTAAGGCTTAGAGAGACTAACATTGATGTGGCTAGTAATTATTAAAGCCAGGATTTGAACTCAGGCAGTCTGAATCGAACTGTACCTAATACTGCCTCTTGTATTCCATCTCTAATTAAGTCCTTCAACTGTTTTAATGATAATTTTTCTTAAATTTTTTTTCTGGAAACAAAAGAAATAAAATTTCTCTGCTGTGTTTAATTTTTAAGATTTTCTTTTTCAAACATTTTTTTATGTTTTTTGTTTGATTTTTTTTTTACTTTTCTGTATCGTTATAATTCTTTTTTTATTGTTAAATTTATTGAGATAACATTTGTTAGCAAAAATTACATAGGTGCTAGGTGTACAATTCTACAGTCCATCGTCTATGTGTTGCATTATGTGTTCACCACCCAGTGTGAGTTCTCTTTCCATCACCATCTATTTAATTCCCTCTACCTCCTCTCTCACTCCCTCCCCACCTACCCTCAGGTAACCACTAAATTATTGACTGTGTCCATGAGTTTTTGTTATTTTGTTGCTTTCAGTTTTATACTCCACATGAGTGAAGTCATGGTTCTTGTTTTTTTCTGTCTGGATTATTTTGCTTAGCATTATGATCTCAAGTTTTTTCCATTTTATCACAAATAGCAGTATTTCATCTTTTCTTATAGCTGAGTAATATTCCATTATGTATATGTATAAGTTTTCATTAAATTTTTATTTATGCATGCAAGTATTACCAAAGAAATACTATTCAATATTACTAAACAAATACAGTAGACTCTCAATTAACTGGCCCCTATGGGAATTGGTAGATGATGGACAAATATAAGTAGACTCTTTGTTAACCAGAACTCAAGCAACCAGAAAAATCTTAAGCAACCAGAAAAAATTTGTGGGTTGCTTGAGAGTGCCGGTTGCTTCAGTTTCAGTTAATGAAGAGTGTATTGTATTTTAGGAGGTCTGGCCCAAAGAATGCTGTTCTAAGGAGATTTGTACCAGTGGGATTGAAGTATGTACGTACCACTGGTAGTATACTGCACCAGGGTCCCTGTCCCACAACCTAAAAGGGAAGCTGGTTTTCATTACCATGACTGTGGCTTCAAGCCAATAGGATCAGAGAAGAATAGTAGATCAGGTTGTTGATCAGTATGAAGTAAAGGCTGGGTATTGGAACTTCAACACAAGGCCGAGGGAGAGTTGTTAGAAGGATACATCTTCAAGTTCTTGAGTCTGAAGCTATAAGATTCAGGCCACAACTAGAAAAAATAGCATCTTTGGGAATGGGTTTAACAGTTTCCTGACATCTAAAGGTGAATGGCATAAAAATCTACTTCTGGCTCCTAGGAACTAAGAGTAGAACCAGATTAGAAGTCTCAGATAAGTAAAAAACCTGCCTGTATTCTGTGAGACAGAGACTGGACCAGGTAATGTAAAGGACTGGTGTGTGCTCCTTGTGAAGAAGGTGTCTGTGGTCACTGCTGTCTTTTTTTTTTTATTCAATGTGGTAACTTGCCCCTGAGACAGGAAGGTGAGGGATGGAACATTAGAGGGTATAGAATGATTTAGATGGGCATAAGTGATTAACTGGCAGCATTCAAGCTTTATGCTCACTTACCAGTTCAATTCTCTTTTATTTTATTAACTCTCTTTCAAAATCATTCCTTCCAATTTGATCCTGGGAACCTCAAAATAAGAAAAGCACCATTAGAAAGGCTGATCAGATATGTAGTTAGGGCTTGTTATAAACCACAGTCCTTGCCATCACTGTGCTTCCCAAGCACAAGGGTGGCTCCAAAACATAAAGAAGTGCCTGTGGGCTGAGATTCAGAGGTTATCAGGGTCCAGGAGAGAGGAGGCAAGGTCATTTTAACATGAATTTCCTTTTTAATGTGTGATATATCAGAGAGGGCCAGGTTCTATGGAAATACAAGTTTAACAAATACAGCACTTCTGAGTTAACATTGAAGGCAGTGATTATCAGTCATGGTGTGGTGATGCTATGGCAGACAGTCCAAAGTAAAGGGAAATCTATGTTATCCTGGGCTCTTCACCCAGGGGCTGATTTTTCTGATGGGACATGTAGACCCCAGTGGCTCAAGACAACATGGCATGGGAGTGGTCAGAGGAAGACCACTGTGTCAATGTAATAGAATATCAGTCAATAGATGTGAGGAGGATCAGGCTACCAGCAATCTGTTTTTCATCTCTGTTTACCTGTCACTTGCTTGGTTGGAGGCTGCATTTTATGTCTGAGCTTTGGTTAATTGGCTTTGGACATGAATCCTGCTAAGCAATCAAGAAAAGATGCTCTATGTACCTAACACGACCCACTTAATAGAAGAATCTGTAGTTGGTATCCACAGGAAAAACAAAGGTGAAGTTCTCAACTGCAACTGTGGGTAATAGGGTCAGAGTAAGAATGATTGAGTCTCAAGAATGCAAATGATTGCTATTGTATTGTTGAACCTAGAAAACGCAATTACTCTTTTAAGGCTGTTTCCTTCAGTAGTACTTGTTCATGGCTGCTGTTAAGTTTAAGTTTTGTTGTTTTTTTTTTTTATTTAAATAATCCAGTAAAGCTATATTGAGCATCTATGACAAATCAGACACTGGGCCAGGTTCTCTTACCTGTATTCTTTCATTTACTCCTAATAATTTTGTAAACTTTGTTCTGTTTTCTTTATTTTGCAAATGGGAGGATATGCTTTCTGGAAGTAAAATAGCTTGTCTAAGTTCACAGAGCTAGTAAGTGGACAGCCTAGATGTGAACTCCAGCCTTTTGATGTTAACTCAATATATATTTAGGTGTTAAGTGAAATGACACAATTATAGTATGAAAAATAGACTTATTTTATTAGGTGATAACATAAATAAGTACCTTATTCTAGATTCCAGGTATCATCTATCCTGGAATCCCATGGTTGACTGCCCTTGGAGAAGACTGACTGGTGAAGCAGAATATAAAATTATTTCCACCCATATGCACATAGCACATATGAAAGAACAGTCCTGGACCTCCAGGAATGAGGCCAATTTGTCTAGCAAATCAAGGATAAGGAGGCTCTACTCTAACTACAGGCTGGGCATGTTAATGGGTTATCCTTAGATTAAGGCAATATGCAGACCCAAATATACAGAAGGTCTCCTGGAAGAAGTTCAGCAAGAGCAAGTCAGGGCCTCTGTATGTGGGTGACTTACATTGCAGGCAGGCCACCGGGGCGAGGCTCGGTATAGAAAGACAGAGAGCCAGATTCAGTCAGAGCCAAATCCGTTTTAACTTGGTTTATAAATAGAGTGATGGTCTGAATTGGTTTGCCAAAACAGTGCTAGTTTACAACTGTTGAGTCCTCCATTTGGACAATAAATATATGTGGTCTCCTAACTTCTAACACCAGTCATGATCTGGCTCATACTTACTATTAATACCTGAGTCACATCTCTTGTCCTTCCTCCAGATCATCTGTGGCTCCAGCCATATTGAATTATGTTCAAATCCTAGAACCTGTCCTGCTTTCTTTAATCTCTAGGCCATTGAACTTGCTATTCCTTCCTCCAACATTTCTGCTCACCCACATCCATAGTCTCTTCTGTGCTGGGTTCACGCTACTTGTCCTTTGCATCAGGGCCTAGTTATCACTTCCTCCAGGAAGCCTTTTGTGTGCCACCTTCCCTCCCCCAGTTTGAGTGAGCTGCCCTCCTATTATATATGTTTCCATTTCCCCACCCCCATATTTTTCGGTTTACTGCAACTTCCTCTTTACTAGATCCTACTTCTCTTTAGCCTATTGTCTCCATGAGTTGAGGGCCAGTATCTTATTTATAACTCTGTCTCCAGTGCCTGGTTCATAGCAGGGGTTCAATAAATGTTTGAGAGCTAAGGCTGAGGCCTGTTTTCAGAATTAGAGGTCAAAGTTAGGGACAGACTAGAGGCCACAGCAATTGGGGCCCAGATGCAGATGGTTGGGCAGAAGTGGCTTAAATTTTTTCTTTTAAGCCTGTCCCTTAGGGAGCAAGGCAAAACTTTGGATGTGTGTTGAAGGACCTCACTTGGATGGTGGGATCCAGCATGGCCTGGATTCAGAAGGCAGAGACAGGGATATTCAATAATGTCAATTTGCCACCAAACTGGAG
Organism: Lyroderma lyra; assembly: GCA_004026885.1. Lineage (NCBI taxonomy): Eukaryota > Metazoa > Chordata > Mammalia > Chiroptera > Megadermatidae > Lyroderma > Lyroderma lyra. The sequence goes on along the minus strand of PVJL010005399.1, from coordinate 31,291 downwards.
AGACAAAATCTCAGAAAATACATTTCCTCCCTGGATGCAATGAAGTCTAGCTTTAGCCCTGCTCTCCATATGTAGAAGTGAGGGTGTGGGATTGGATGGAATATATTGTATAGGGTAGGCTGACCAGTTGTCCCATTTTAAACAAAACAGAAAACTGGTACTGTCGCTTTTCAAATGGTACATATAGTCAGCTTAGTATCCCTGTCCTGTTTAAAGTGGTACATCAGGCAAGCCTAGAAAAGGAGAAAACGTGAGTAAAGAGAAACTAATAGAAACTCCCTTTCTTGCCTCTACAGTGGTTCTCAACCCTCCTAATGCCGCGACCCTTTAATACAGTTCCTCATGCTGTGGTGACCCCCATAAAATTATTTTCGTTGCTACTTCATAACTGTAATGTTGCTACTGTTATGAATCGTCATGTAAATATCTGATATGTGTTTTCCGATGGTCTTAGGTGACCCCTGTAAAAGGGTCGCTCAACCCCCAAATGGGTCGTGACCCACAGGTTGAGAACCGCTGGTCTAGAACCATTTCTCGAGCCTCAACCTCTTACAAGTAGTGTTCACTGTTTTACTCATCCCAACCTCCCCCATCCTTGCACACCTTATCCCTGTCCATGCCTCCTGCCACCAAACTCTACCCTCAGTATCAGCTTTCAACCCAGCTCTTCCAGCAGATAATTCCTGTTTAACACTTCTGTTCCTTTGCAACATCAGCCCTTGCCTTCTAAGGGTTCATTGTAAGCATCGTCGTTCCTCAGGCTGATCTGGGATCCACTTATTAACAATGGATCTCACAGGAATTTGGCCTCTCTCCCTCTTCAACTGGCTGATGACCCAGCCTCAAATCCCTCAGATTTCTGTCCTGTCATATACCTCATGCTCATTCTTCAGCTGGTGTTGGAAGAGCCTCCAGCTTTGATTTTTATATCATACTCCAATATGTTTTAATTCTAACTAATATGTACCTCAGAGTGTTAAGAGATTATGTGGGTGAGGGTGGTTTCAGTCTGACATCCGGAAAACAGAGGAGTGAGCCTGCCCTTTACTCTCTAGTCCCTATGCAACAAATATTTATTGAGAACCCACAAGGTGTCAGTTTATTGGTCCATGGAAAAAATTACTTAGAATAAAAAGTAGTAAGAAATACATAATCAATATTTTAAAATTACCTACTTGTTAACCATGCCAATTTAAATATTTTTCTACTATCTTCTCTAGCATTAGACATTGGGAGACCAGTGTGAGAGCCTCAAGCCAAATCACATCACCTGATCATTACTTTAGAAAGCAAAAACACATCCATCACCTGGTTCAGATCTTCTTTCAACCCTATGGGCTATGAACCTGCACACATGCAAGTACTAATTTCAGTCTCTAATGGCTTCAGTGAAATTGGTAGCTGTGGTTTCTTTTCAGAAGAAGAAAGAAAACAGCTCACTAGTGGGTTGAGGCAAGGGATGAATTACTTCGTTTCTGCTTTTGAAGTTTAATGAACTCTTGTGAGGGAGACCCAGAGGGACAAAATTTTACTGACCTGCCTCTCATAAATAGGGGTATTTTGGAGGTTATTGAATTCCAGGCCAGGATCCAGGATTACTGGCAGTTATTAAATGTACTCTTTAGCATCTTTATGATGACGTGGTTGCCTGGCTGGATTTAAATGACAGTCTTGAGCAGACCTCAGAATTTCCCCTGGAGCTAGGCTTTCTACCCCTGGGGAGTCTAAGACACACATCTCCTAAATCCATCAAACATGTATCATATTTTGCTTACCAAACTTTTCTCAAACATCCAAGTCCCTCAGGGACTCCTGCTTAGATGCCCACACCCTCTGGTATCAGTAGGATCTAGAGCCCAGGTGACATGTTGATAGTCATGGTCTATCAGAGAAAATCGAGGCTTAATTGAAAAAAACTGTATTAAGTAGTAACATTTCTGGTATTACCCAGGCTATAGAGAGATCTTTGACAATAGGAGGATTTTTCTGGACAAAAGGACCTTGCTGCTCCATCTGGTTGCATGGATGACCTCCAACAAATCCATGACCCTATCCATGACTGATTTTGATGACCGCCCCCGCCCCCGGTTTGATAATCACTGTAGGGATTAGGGCTCTGAAGGGTAGAATAGCACAGACTCCTAAATCGGCCACATGTCATAGAGCTGTTTCTCCACCTGACATGGACAGAACTCTTCCAGACAGATGATATCAGTGCAACCTGAGAGGAGACTTGTTAAAATCTGTGCTCTCACTGACTGAGAAAACTTTTCTCAGGACACTCTGAACAGATGGTTGGACTGTAGACTGGGGCAGGCATCCGGGAGAGCAAGTAGGCAGTACTTGGTGAAATGAAGAGTGCCTACACCCTTCAGAGAGACCCAGCTGTCCCTCTCCTTCTCTGGGAGTTTACATCCGAGAGAAACTCAGGAATAGGTCCATTAAGGGATGTTCAGGGCGGCACTGGGTGTGGGACTAGTAATGATGATGATGATGATGATGATGGCTAACGCTTGCTGGATGCGTATGTGTGCTCAGTACTTCACGTGTTCTCGTTACTCTACCTGAAGTCGTACCATTACTGTCTGTTTGAGAAATGAGAACACTGAGGTCAGGGGAGGTTATGTAAATGGGCTAAGTTCACACAGTTGTGAATTGGATCAATGCTAATTGATCCAATTAGGAGTGGGTACTCCTAATCATTATGCTTTGCATTCTACTTCTGTGTCCCCTACTGAGGAGTGAAGAGGAGCATGTGGAGTATTGTTCATTGAGTACATGGACAAATCTTAAAAGCATAGGGCTGAGTGCAAAAAGGAGAAAAAGATTAAGTCCCATAGTCCACCATTATGATATGTGTGTGTAAATGTATACAAGGACAATACAACATCATAAAATTTCAAAGGCACACACACATCCAAGTACATATTAGTATCTGGGATGGGGGCAAGTAGGAGGCAGGAGTGGAGAGGAAGTGTATAAAACAAACGAAACAAAACAAAACAAAACAAACAAAGCCTTGCCTGGCATGGTAACGATCGGATGCCATGAATTGAGGAGGTGCTTAACTCTGCTCTCTTCTTCTGAGGTTCATATTCCTCCCCACTGCCCCCCCCCCACCACTCTGCATAATTCCCTTCATGAAACTTAATGCAAAGCTCCACCCCACCTTTAGAGGGGACCAGAGAAGGCCAGTTCATTCTCATTTCCTTCCTCAGGTCTCCATCTGGTGAGCAGTGGAGCCCTGCAATACGAGTATGTATGTCTTCTACCTGGTCTTCTACTCCACCTTAAGATGTAAATTCATTTACTCCCATTTTATAGATTAAAAAAAGAAGCAGTTCAGAGAGGTAGTGACCTTACAGGTTACCAGCGGAAGTGGCACTTGACCCAGGTCCCCAACCTGGAGGTTCAGCCCTGTGGTTTAGAGCATACCAACTGTAACCACCGGTTTCCTCTGCAGAAACAGCCATGGTTTCCAAGAATCAGAGGACTTTCCCTGGTATTTTTTGATGAGACCTCCAAGCAAGAAGTGTATATACATTTAGGAATAATAATAAAATTATTTTAATGAAGAGTTTTCTAGGGTTACATAGGAATAGGGCACTATTGCAAGACTTTTGAGAAAATTATTTATTTTTCATATATCTCTAGTAGTGGCTGAGCCTACGGCTTGGCCTTGTTTAGGACATGCCCACAACTCCGTGGTATGCTTGTCCGTGTGCATCTCCTTGTCCATTCTAGATGCTGGAGCATCTAGAAATGTGAATTCCAGAATTTCTAAATGAGTTAAATGTGGGCACAGCTCACATTGCTGCATATCATTTTTTCCTATACAGATGGAGAATTAATTCATAGTTAACATTGTAATCAGAGAGACCTCAGGGAATGATTCAACAAGATGTTATTTGGCAAATGCTCAATGACTATAAAATGCAGTTACTTCATTTCTGCTCTTTTAAGAGTCAGGTTGGCATGGGACTTTGGCTTCTTTCAACCCTTGGAGGTTTTATCCTCATGACACTTATCCTTAAGTGGCCCACTGTCTAAAACTGACACAGCTATAGCTCTGATTGGGGGGTAAATTGGCCATGAAACTGACAGGAAAACAGTCTGGGGTGGGGCACATGTACAGAATTGTACAGACCAAACTGTGATGGCTGCTATAATGGGGTTCTTCATAAATTATATACTTGCCTCTCCCCTTTACATTTTTATTTATTGGGGTTGAATGTCTTTTCTCTTATTGACATATATGACTTCTTAAAATATTTTATTTAGATCTTTTGTTGGATATACAAGTTGCAAATATCTTTTCCCAGTCTGTGGCTTGTCTTTTCATGCTCCTAATGATATCTTTTTATGAGCAGTTCTTAAATTGAATGACGCTTAATCAATATTTTTCTGTGTGAGTTAGTTGTTTTTGTAATCTGTTTAAGAAATCTTTGCTTACCTGACACAGCAAATTTAAAGTGAGTAATTTTCATCAATGCATACCTCAGTGCTGGAGACTGAAAACGAACAAGAACTTGCCATACTAACAATTCCGGTAAACAATTTGGTGAACCAAACCATTTGTATTACTCTTCTACATGGCACGAATTCTGTTCCTTGAGTCATGTTTCCTCCCTCTCTTCTCCCCCAAGTCTCAACACCCAAATTTAAACATTTGCTCTCTAGTCTTACCCTGTTTGTCCTTCCCATCCTTTTGTCCTTCCTTCTCCACTCCTAGGCTATCTTTGTGTTCTATTTCAGATATTCATGAGGTTCTTCTTTGTACAAGAATTACTAATATTTACTAAGAGCTTACTATGTGCCAGGCACAGTGCTAAGTGCTTTCCATACATGCTGTCATTTAATCTCATGAAAACCTCATCAGATACCTGCTAACACATTTGCAGATGAAAATATCGAGGTTTAGGGAGGTCAAGCTCTCTAGCTAGAAAGATTCAAACAGACATCTACCTGACCTAAAGTTGGTGCCTTGCACCTTCACATGGTACTGCCCCTTTAGCCTATCTATCTATCTATCTATCTATCTATCTATCTATCTATCTCAGGTGTACAAAATAACAAAATGATTAGACATTTACACACTTTACAAAGATAACCCCAACAATTCTACTATCCATCTGATAATGTACATAACTATTACAATACCATTGACTATATTCCCTATGCTGTACTTTACATCTCATGACTATATTTACTTATTTATTTATTTAAATTATAGTTGACATTCAATATTATTTTATATTAGTTTCAGGTGTATGGCACAGTGGTTAGGCATTTATATAATTTATGAAGTGATCACCTCGATAAGTCTAGTGCCCATCTGACACTATACATAGTTTTTACAACATTATTGAATGTATTCCTCTTATATTTCACATCCCTGCAACTATCTTGTAACTACCAATTTATACTTCCTAATCCCTTCACCTTTCTTACCCATACCCCCAAACCCCTCCCATCTAGCAACCATCAGTTTGTTCTCTATGAGTCAATTTCTGTTTTATTTTGTTCTTTATATTTCACATGTAAGTGAGATCATATTGTATTCATCTTTCTCAGTCTGCCTTATTTCACTTAGCATTATATCCTCTAGGTCCATCCATGTTGCTCCAAATGGTAAGATTTTATTTTTTTAATGACAGAGTAATACTCCATTGTATAAATGTACCACAATTTTTTATCCAATCATCTATTGATGGGTATGTCAGTTGTTTCCACTTCTTGGCTATTGTGAATAGTGCTGCAGTGAACATAGAGGTGCATATATATTTTTTTGAATAACTGTTTTGAATTTCTTTGGATAAATACCCAGGAGTGGAATTACTGGGTCATACGGTAGTTCTATTTTTAAATTTTTTTATTGTTAGACTTATTGGGGTGACATTGGTTAACAAGAATCACACAGGTTCTAGGTGTACAATCCCACAGCACATCATCCACATGTGGCACTACATGTTCACTAGCTGATGAACGTATTTTTAATTTTTGAGAAACCTCCATACTGTGTTTCACAGTGGCTATACAAATATGCAATCCTACTAACAATGCACAGAGTTTCCCCTTTCTCTGCATCCTCTCTAATACTTGCTGATTTATTGATAATAGCCAATCTGACAGGAGTAAGGTGGTAACTCACTGTGATTTTTATTTACATTTCTCTGATGATTAGTGAAATTGAATATTTTTTCATATGTCTATTGGTCATCTGTATGTCCTCTTTGGAGAAATGTCTACTCAGGTCTTCTGCTCATTTTTAAATTGGATTATTTGGGGTTTTTTAGTGTTGAGTTGTATGAGGTTTTTTTTAAATATAAATTTTGGATATGAACCCTTAATCAGGTGTATTATTAGAAAATATCTTCTCCCATTCAGTAGGTTGTTTTTTTCCCCTCCTCGCATTTAGACTAGCTTTTTAGCCTGTGTGGGGGGCTTCACATCTTCTTCTTGGACAGAAATGCTATTTAAAATTGCTTTTTACCTAGGAATAAATTTAACCAAAGAGGTCAAAGATCTGTGCTCTGAAAACTATAAGACACTGATGAAAGAAATTGAAGAAGATACAAATAAATAGAAGAATATAGCATGCTCATAGTTGGAAGAATTAATATTATTAAAATGTCTTTACTACTAAAAGCAATATACAGATTCAGTGCAATCCCCATTAAGATGCCATTGGCATTCTTCTCAGAACTAGAACAACATCTTAAAATTTACATGAAATCACAAGACTCTTAATAGCCAAAGAAATATTGAGAAAGAACAGGTGGAAGTTATCAGTCTCCCCAGTTTCAAATCATATTACAAAGCTATAATAGTTAAAACTGCATAGTACCAACATTAAAACATATATACAAGGGGGGACCCCCCCAAAAATCCCAGAAATTATAAAATGTTGTTTATTCTTACATGTTTAAACTTCAGTCACCTTTGAAGCTCTCCATTTGATAGAGATGCTTTTTCCACTGCTCAATACAGTTTTTGGACTCATCAATTTTGATGCCTTTAAATGTTTCTGTGTTTTTTTTGTTTCACCTTTTTCATATTGGCAAACTGTTTTCTTTTGAGGACTTTTTTAAATCCAGGGAAACAAAAAAAAAGTCTCTTGGGTGAGATTAGGTGAATAGGAGGGGTGGGGATTAGGGGACATGGTTTTTTTAGTCAAAAACTGCTGAGCACTCAATGTGGTATGAGCAGATGCATTGTCATGCCACACATTGTTTGTGTAAGTCACCCATCATGAAATGGGCAAATGAGTTGAGTCTCCAAAAAGTAAAAAGAAAAAAAAAAATCACTGAAGCCAGATGCAGACTCTCACACCACCACCAGCTGGTACACTGATGCAGATGGGTTCCTAGAACACTCACTTAGCTGGGGAAAGCCTGTACTATAAGGGGCCTGTCCTCCAGAAGATAATTCTCTTTCCTTGGGGGGGGGGGTGTTCCTTGTATATGTAGATAAATGGAGCAGAATAGAGAGCCCAGAATAATTGCTTTTTGATTGACCAGTTAATTTTTGAGCAAGAATTTCAATAGTCTCCTTTCCCAGAGAAGTCCCTTCTTTTCACTGTAGCTCATGGTGGAGGTGATCAGATTTTTCTCTTTGCATGATCCTCTTTAACTTCAACATAAAAGGTATGTAACTTAAACATATCTCATTTGCTTCCCTCCTATCTCACTGTCTTCTACCTGTCAGGTCCACTGAAGATGCTTTCTGCATGGGTACAGTTCTCTGCATACTGTAGGGTGAGCTGTGAGCAAGCCTAGTGTGTGGCCTTGAGGAATAGACAGAAGTCTTCACTAGTTAAAAACCCTGTGAGGAAACACAAATGGGATCCAGAAGAGCATGCAGGAGGCTCTCTGAGGTGACTTGGGTAACTGAGCTGTGGGATGAGGGGAAATTCATTTGAAATGGTCCTTCATAACATAAAAGCATTTCTATTGCTACTGCACCAAGAGAGGTGAAACGCTCCCATCCCTGGCTTCCTGCAATCTAATTTAGACCAAGACATGGACGGAAATAAGAGGCTCCAGAGAAAACCAACCTCACATGGGTCCTCCACTTTTGACTTTTATATGCTTTAATGTCATGACCTCATTTGATCCTTAGAAAAATCCTTGTGAGGTCAAGAAAGCAGGTGTATAGGGCCAATTTTATAGTTGTTCAAGCTGATATCTAGGGAGGCTAAATAACTTGTCTAAATTAGTTCAGGTAAATGGCAGCAGGCCCAAGACCAGAATTCAATTCTCCCTATTTCTAGTCCAGTGTTTTTCTTTTCTTTTTTTTTTTAATTGATTTTTATTGTTAGACTTATTGGGGTGACATCTGTTAGCAAGGATTACATAGGTTTCAGGCATACAATTCTACAGTGCATTGTCAACTTGATGTATAATAAGTTCACCACCTAATGTGACTTCTCCTTCCATCACCTTATATTTAGCTACTGGCCCTCACTACTTGTATAACAAAAGTCACTAACATTTACATGAAGTCCTCCTGATAACTCTTTAAGTGCCAGGCACTTTGCTGTAAATTAGAGCACATAAAGAGACTACTATTCTCAGTGAAAAGTCTAGCGGAGAAGATCAGAATATTTAAAACCTTTATTAAAATAGAGCATGCATTTAGAAAAGCACACAAATCACAAGTATTTAGCTCAATGAACTATCATGAAGCGAACACACCCATGAAATCACCACCCAGATCAAGAAATAGAATGATATTGGCACCCTAGTAGCCCCATTCAGGTTCGAGGTGTTATCAATATGATAAGGCAGGCCACAATTAAAGTTAACTTTCCGAAAGCAAAGGAAGAAGAAAAGATCATTAAAGGAGGCTTTATAGGTGAGATGACCTGAACAGCAGCCTAAGACAGGTAACTCTCACAGGAACTGTCACAGGGTTGGGAGGGAGGAGAGCGATGGCTGGAGAGAAACTCACAGTACAGAGGGGAGGCTGCCTCTCAGCCTTATAGGAAGAGCCTCATAGAGGACTGGGGAAAGGCTGGGCACACCCCACTGAGGGCCTGGGCAGCCCGAGCAGCCGAGGAGACCCAGGAAGCTGCTGCAACCTCTTGTCCACTCTTCAGGGTGCGATGGCAATGTCTCCATGGATGAGTACTTTTCAGTTTCACTCTCCCCCAACACTCTGAACCTCATACCTCATTTCACACTCTCTTTGTGGGGCTTCTAAGTTGGCAAGAAAGGTTAGAAAATGTCAACTGTACCCGCATGAGGGTAGTTAGAAGAGATTCTTGTGGCTTTAGCTCAGCTCTTTACACCACAACTTTTTAAAGGTACTGCCTTAGATTAAACACAGGGTGAAGAAACCACACACACACACACACACACACACACACACACACACTTTTTAAAAAGAGATAATATCTACATGTCCCATCTATTTTACACTTTATTATTTTCTATTTTATTCTATTCTTTCATTTAAAAATGCCAAACTCCACCCCTGACACTAATTTTTATAACACATGGGTTTTCATGAAGTATTACGTCATCTCATCCCAGGAAAGGTCTTAATAAGTAAGGTATAATTTTATTTTGCTTTGCTTTGGGTTTTGATAAGCATTAAGGTTTCACCACTGCTGAGCCTTTCAAATTTTGTCAGTGAGCTCCTTGAGGGTGTTTCAGCAGCCTGGGTACAGGAGAGAGGTGCCATGTAGATCCTCAATTCCCTCCCACCTATGAGGTTTGTCCCTAGGGCACTTGGGTGCTGCCCTGCAAAATGTGTGAGAGGGACTTGCAGGAGTAGTGGGTACTCTTTCAGAGTGTATAGAAGTCAGACAAAAGGGTGCACTAAATCGGAGATGCAGTGGCTTGTCCAACATTTGAATTCTGAATTACTTTACTATGTTGACATAGTACTTTAGTCAGTTCTTTGAAACACAGCATTGGTATGATTGACCATAACCCTATCTATTTTAACCTTCATTAACTTCAAGAACAAAGAAGGGCTTGCAGGGTTAAGTTCGAGGGTTGCCCACGTTCTTTCCAGATAGAAAGTGAGACATCATTGGTGTGACTGAGGCTGGTATACGGAAGTTAAAAGGACAGTTTAAATGGGTTAAAGGAGGGCTTCTGGAGGAGGAAGACAAGAGCTACAGTGAGAGGAGCCACAGCAATAGCTAAAAATAAGGCTGTAGTGGCAGTGCCAAGTGAGAAAGCCAGAAATGTGGAGTTGAACTCACAACAATGAAAAATGAACAAGCCAAAGCAAGAATATTAAAGGGAATTAAATTCTGATCCTACATCAGTGCTATGTATGAAAAAGAAAGTATTCTCTAGTGACACTGATACATGAAAACAATCAGTGTTTTTTGTTTTTTTGTTTGTTTGTTTGTTGTTGTTATTGAACTTCCATTTATTAAGCATCTGCTCAAATTAAAGAAATTTTTGCATGGTCACACAACCTAGAACTGGAATTAAATCCAGGCTTTTCTAATCTCAAAAGCTATGTACTTTTCAAAAATTCCCACTGACTCCCCAAATGATTTCCAGTCTAATGAGGCTATAAGTAGATGGTTTTCGTGAGTCTTTTTCCCCCCGCCTTTTTTATATTTTTCAATTTTTTTCTTGTGATCATGAATTGCTTTTAGAATAAAAAGCAAACCCAATATAGTCTACTTACATAAAAACAATAACCTTACCCACCAGGGAATTATTTCCAGTCTCAGAAGAAAACAACACTCTAACTATCTCAAACTATTTTGGTAGCACTGATTTATTCTATCTCTAAGTATTTTTTCAGGTTGAAATGCATTTTATATTTGCAAAGTTTCTTTCTCTAATAATCACCTTCATTTGGTTATATTGGAGCCATTTTTTTTAAGGCTCAATTCCATTTTCTTTCTTCTCCCATTAGGCAAAAATATAGCTGAAGTTTCTAGCTTTGTTTTGTTTTGTTTTGTTTTTTGATGAACAAAAAATTCCCAGTAGAAAAAAATGACTACAATGAAAGACACTTACTACTGAGGGCAAATAGTGGTCCAGATAGCAGGAATTAAAGAGTTCTGATCTTTGAAAGGCTATGTCCATAGGACAGCTTTCTCTTTGTAATAAAAAGCACTGTAATAGAGTGGATGCAATAAATTTGAATATAACGCAGTTCAGGAAGAACACTGAAAAAGGAGAAGTTGGACTTGACTTCAAAACTTACCTTCTTTACAATTTTTTTAAAACTGAACTCAGTTATGGACCATTTTCTTGTTGCTATCATCTTCACATGAGAATTGAGCAATCATGATGCCATGATATTTGGGCCCAAAGGTCATCCAAGAAGTTATGCCCAGACTCTCTAAAACCTGCACTTCGAGACAAACTCATTAATGTGAACACACAAGAGGAACGAATGTCCCTTAACAAACTGGCATGTATGAATAGAAAATTTGGTCAAAAGAAACCACTACCTTCTCTCTCTATTTCTACAATGTTGTTTGTACCTTGTAGTTTGCTTTCTTGTTTTCCTTTTCTTTCTTTTACTTTTTTAAACTTTTATTCTGTCTGTGCTAGTTTGGCCCTCAAGGTATAATAGAAATAAATGTATTGACAGACTATTTCAAACTTTGGCCGTATGAAATTAGTCATCATGAAGAGATAGATGGGCAAAGGAGAGTACCCATTGTGGTCCAAGGCTTACTGGTTTCTCCACAGTTGAGAGAAATAGAAAGAAAAGGCACAGAGAGGTCTAAGGAGCAGATCTTTTGTGGACTGAATAATCAAATATAAGGGTGCAAAACATTTGAAAAGTATACCAAGGAAACTAAGCATTTGGGAATGTATATTGCCACATTTTATTAAATGAATATCTAAGCTGCAGTACCACATGCATAAGAAATGCTGCGGTAGCTTCCAGTATAACAAGGGTGTCTGGAGTGGACCCCCAAAAGGGAAAGTGGTCAGAGTCTGGGTAAGTCTCCCATATTCTTGTGACCTTGGGGATAAATAGTTCTAAGAAAAGAAATCTTCAGGTGACAATTTGGAAGCTTCTGCAGTATAAGAGAAGACCAAAGAAGAATTATAAGGGAGATTAGAAGGGTATAAGGAGACTTGTACCTTGGTGGGAAGAAATGCATTGCTATAGAAAGAGTAAAAACCACAAGGCAATTTCCCATCTGGTGTAATGCTAAGACTGGAGTTCCCACAGAGAACTATTCTTAAAGGGTATAATCATCTAGTGAATTCATGGCCTCAGATCAAATGCAACCAACTAATTAAGCATGGATGAGGACCGAGGGAATTCCGGTCACGATAAAAACAGGGGAAATCAACCAGAAGGGTATTTTCCTCTTGTTTATGGAAAAACAATTTTAAGTTTGAATCTGAATCAAGATATTTTTTGTGGGCACATCCATCCTGATTCCATTTTCTGAAACATTTTGCTCTGGCTAGCTATTATGACAAGCTGGGCAGATATTTACTTAATTCAAAAGGCTCTCTCTTAACTAGGAGATGATGTGTAAGTTAATGGGAAGGGGTCCTTGTTTCTAGGCACTTCGTTAGCATTATAGGAAAAATAGAAGTGCTAGTTTTTCTATAGGGCTCATTCATTGAGTCCTATCTTTGGATTCTTCATTGCCTTTGCAGTTGGCTGACTATATGTACCATTTTAAATGGGAGAGAACTTGTTTTGTCCCATTTAGAACATGACATATGGTCAGCCTACTTTGGAGATTATTTAGAATGTTAATTACTTGATACAGTGAAAGATTTTTTTCAAGATCCACATTGACTTTAAGAGTGCCTGGCCACAGAAATCAAAGAGAGATAAAATGTGCTTAAATCATCATTTATATAAACCACATAAAAAGATTTTTAAGTGTCAAGTTTGACATGTCTTAACTTTGGTAAGTTCCTGTAATATCATCTTTCTACACTGAGTCCACACCAAAGGGCAAAGGAAATGATGGCATTTCCTTTAAACGTGAGTGGGATTTTAGAAGAGACTTTTTTGTTGCTAAAACTATTCATATATGCTGAGTACATCTCCAAGAGGATGATGGCATCATATCTGCTGCTGTGCTTGTACCTCGCCAGTGTCCTGGATCAGTTTCTTTTGTTAGAAGATTACAGTTAGGTGGGCAATGGAATGTCATTTGTTTTTATGTCACCAGCTCCTAGTTCACTTCTTTTCACAAGCAGAAATTTTACAAGCATTTTCTTACTTAAATTAATGGTAGATTCTTGAATCCTACTCAGCTCCAGCATGTAGCAAGACCAAAATAACTCAAATACACATATATCCAAAGGAATAGGACTCAGGGCATTAGTAATGAGTACCTCCCACCCCACCCCAAAAGATATGTCCATTCCTGGTACCTGTGAATGTGACTTTATTTAGAAAAATGGTCTGTGCAGATCTGATTAAGATAAGAAATTTAAGACAATATCCTGGATTATCTAGGTGACCCCCCAGTCCAATAACATGTCCTGTAAGAGAAACACAGAGCACAGACACACACAGAGGAGAAGATGGTAGGAAGGTAAAAACAGATGTTGGATTGATGCTTCTACAAGGAACACCAATAAGTGCTGAGTCACCAGAAGCTGGAGGCGAGGCATGGAATTTATTCTTCCTCAGAGCCTCCAGAAGGACCCAAACTCTGCTGACCCTTTGATTTCAGACTTCCAACCTCCAGATCTGTGAGAGAATGAATTTCTGTTGCTTTAAGCCACCAACGTTGTGATCATTTTTAACAGCAGCTACAGGAAACTAATGCAGGATCTACAGATGGTCCAGAGGAAGCAGACGGTGTTTTCAAAGGGTAACATCCTTGTTGAGCTGACAGTTCCTGTTGCATAGGTAGAAAGGCGGCCACAGTATCTCACCCCAGGCACCACACTCTACCGAAAAGTTTACTCAGTGAGGACTTCCTTTTTCTGAGTTCTAATCCAGCTTCACCGTGGGCGACTTGCTCTTTTCCTCTGGACTTCAATTCCTTGTTACAAACTGGAGGTGCTTTGATGCATACCACATACTTCATAGAAATATTTGTGTCAGGATGGAGGAGCATGCTGTAGAATGGTGTATGTGAAAGAGAATAACTTGAGTGGCACAATTTGAACCCTGACCAGTAAAGCATGAAACAGCACCAGACATTTAGATTTAGTAGTAGCCTCCTCACCAGTGGGTTTATGGCTCCTATGTCATTTCAAAGAGCGGGCACTTACTCACTTATTTTCCAGACAGATTCAGACTGAAGCTTATACATCATTGCATTCATATGAGGAATTAGCCATATTCAGTTGACAACACAGCTGTGTCAGCCAGAATGCCTGCAGCTGAATCAATATAAATTGTAACCAAGAATATTCTAAGCCAGAAATTCGTCAACCCTGAAAGAATATCAGTCCCAAGAGAGGCGCCTGGGGCCCTGGGCTTTCCCATGGAAGGTTACTGCTTCCTCCTGGGCCCCATAGACTGAATCATCCTCTCTGTTTCATAGATGCTTCAGGCCCAAGCAGGTGCTTTGTGAAGTGATAAGGATGCTGTGGAGCCTCCTGTTACTCATTCTAGAGGATGGGGTCTGAGAGCACCCAGGGCAGGTGCAGGGACCCACAGCAGGAGAAGGCTCTGAGCCCCTGTAAAAGCCCTGTTCTCACCTTTGTGCAGGTGCCAGGGAGTTGTTTGTGCAGACTGAGCAGCACTTCCTTGATCACTCAAGGAGCACAGAGTCTGTTAACAGGATTTAGTTTGCTGAAAGATATATTCCACAGATCCGTGGTGGCAAATACAAGGGCTGTCCAGAAAAATTCCAGCCATAAATGCCTCTATTTTTTGTATTACATGGCTGGATGATTTTTGGACAACCCTTCATACATGGAGGTCTGTGAAGCAGACAAAGCTCACAGCAGGTGTCCATTCCTAGGACAGGATTTAGCATCTGACAGCCCAGGTTGGAATCCTGCTCTGTCTTAACTCACTGTGGGACAAGACTTTTCTAAGTCTCAGTTTCCTCATTGGTAAAATAATACTGCTTAACGCGTGGGGTTGTTGTAAATATTAAATCAGGTGACATAGATGACAGAGGTCTAGAACTGGAAGTAAAGGCATGGGACATAGTAAATACTCAAAAAATGTGAGCTTAAATAAAGCCTGATATCTGTATTTCTGCATCCTTTTTTTTCTTCTTCCTTTTTGGTGTCTTCATACCAGGTCCCAGAGCCCTTAAGCCTTCAACACACACATTTCTCATATCCCCAGACTTATTAATTTCCCTAACACCACTGACTACTTCAAACAGAAAACTATGAACCCTTCCCTTTTTGTCTTTACTTCCTCTGAAGAAGACATTGTCAAGGCCTTCCCTACATCTTTTTGGCGCTCATTTTTTTCTCTACACGCTGACAGCCTCACACTGCCAACAATGCTCAATGTAGCAGGAGGGACAAACCGAAAAAACATCAGAGAGTTAATGGGAACTAGTCCATAGTGACAAAACAGATCAGTGGTTGTGCAGAGACAGAAGTAGAGGGAGGGATGAGTTACAAAAAGGCATGAAGAAGACTGAAGGTGATGGTAACATTTGTTATCTTGATTTTCAGGATGATTTTACAGGTGTATAATATGTCAAAACGTATTAAATTATATACTTTTAACATGTGAAGTATATTGTACATCAAGTATACCTCAATAAAGTTGTAAAAGAATTGTCAAACTATAAAAGAAGAGCAAAAAAGGAACAATGAAAAGGGAACTAGAGATAAAGTATATGTTAAAAATTTTTGACAACTCCTGAATAGAGATGACTGGTTCAGAGGGGTTCGTTAAATTATACTACCTACTTTTGTGTATGTTATAAAATTTTCATTACATGATTAAAAGTATACAATTAAGATGCCACTTTGGGAATGGTAACCTTGAAGAGCTAGGGTGGTATAAACTTTTAATCTATAGTCATTGTATAGTTCTGTGTCTCAAAAATTGTAAGATGTGGGTCAAAAAACTGAGTGATGGAAGTAGAAGTGGTCCTACCCACCATCACGCCCAGTGACTCTCTTGGAGCATTTGTTCGTGCCATCCTAGCACATTTAAGGCTCTGTTGGAGTGAAGAAGGTTCTGGTTCACAATATCAGGGAACACTGTGAGGTTCCATTAAACCTAAATCAGTCTTATAACGTTTTAGTTTCAAAACCCTTTTACACTCTTCGAAGACCTCCATGAGTTATATTTTTGTGCATTTTCTCTACCACTAATGACCATATTTATAATTAGAGCTAAAAAATTTTAAATTTTATTAATTTATTTTAAAATAACAGTAGCAAACACATCACATGTTAAAGTATACTGTATTTCAATGAAAAACAAATATTTCCAAAAGAGAATATTTTTACTTTTTTTTTTTTTGCTTTTTGGTATGTGGGTAGCTCCCTGACTGGGAATCGAACCCAGGCCGCAGCGCTGACAGCACCAGTGCCGAAGCCTTAAGCCACTACACCATCAGGGAACTCCCCAAAAGACAATATTTTAATGAGAGAATGCCCTTGTTTTATATTTTTACAAATCTCTGGTTTAATAAGAGCAGGTGAATTCTCACATCTGCTTCATTGTTCAACCTACTGTGAGTTGTGTGTGTGTGTGTGTGTGTGTGTGTGTGTGTGTGTGTGTTTTGTGTGTGTGTGTTTTGTTGAAACATATGAAAAAAATTTGGTCTCTTACAGATAGATAGTTGCAAATGGTGGCCCTCACAAGGCCTTGGAAATCATCTTGGGAAGTCCCAGGACTCATCAGTTCTCTCTTTGAGATTCCCTAAACTGAAGTTATGATTTCCACCTAGTCATTTTGGACTTATCATGCTGATAAAGTACCAGGAAAAGAATTACCATAGTGAGATGGGTAATTAACCCTGATTACCATTAAGAGATAGGAGATAGATCGTTAATATGTAATGCCAACAGAGAAGAAAATACCTGGGACCCAGAAAATGCACTTTTGATTGATTTCATATGTGGTGATAATCATAAACAGGCAAGTCAAGCAGTCTCAGTTTAGCAAAAGCATGGCAGTTAAGGCTAAGATCCCTCAAGGATGAAGTTCTAGGTTACCACACCAATGAGGCAACCTAAACAAGCCAAACTATTAAACAAGTGGTAGAGGATGGAGGTGGTTATTATCAGTGGTGACTTAGGGACCAAGTGAGTCAGTGGAGACTGTATCTTGCCCCATCAACCTTCCTGTTGTCTTTTTTATTTTCTCTTTTGAAGTTCTAACAAATTACCTTCTTGATGAATCAGTGACTGAGTCCATTTAACACAGGGCCCAAGGGGATTGGTGTGATGCAAAGGGTAGATTACAGCAGACCGTTTTGGAGCCCAACCCATGTCCCTTAGCACACCAGTCTCTTACATGCAGATGGCTTTCTTCTTCAAGCCTCTGAGACTCAGGTCACTCAGTTCCATACAAGTGAGACAATGAAAATGCTTGGGGCAGATAATGTCCTGGAATATTCCCTCAGCCAATGAACATTAGTTGGTGAACAAATACCCCAGCTCTTATGCCTTGGTTGAGAAAACTCTGAGATGTGCTCTGCACAGTGTCCCTAAGAGGTTCCCTGTGGGATGAGCCCCAGTTGCCATAGTGGCAAATTGTTCATTATCACACCTATCTTGTTCTTCTCTTTTCCCTATTTCACTACCCCTTTCCCCTACTCATGATTTCTTTTATTTGATTTAAAATAAATATCTGTCACGTCATTCTTGGTTTCAACAATCGCTTCTGGAAGAAGCCAATTCAAGATAACCTCCTACCCACTGAAACTTTGTCTGACCTGAGTGTCAGTGTATCAATTATTTTCTCTAAGTAATGGTTAGTACATTCTAGTAAAGGTGTTTACATTTGGTTAATATGCTACTCCTTCCATATAATGGTTATAGCCACAGTAGTCCTAAAGAAAATAAAGTGTCATGTGTAAATGAAATGAGGTGGGTGGCTGAATGGATGACTAAACTGATGGGGAAGATATTTTGAAACAGAAGGAGCTTTCTTACTCTGCTATGAGTAGGAGTGACCTTGGGATGTGACCGGTCACTTCTTGAACTACTTCTCTTTTTCATTTTTAGTCATTCTCTGTTCTAAAGGGCTAACATCCTGCTTCTGAATGTTATATTTAGCAGTTTTTAGAATTTATTGAAAAAATCAAATTATTTTTACTATAAGCCTATAAACATAGCTTTAGAGATCTCTTATACTTGTTTATTCTTGTGACATTTTCTTTTTTAAATGAAACATTTTATATATTTGGACTTTGACTAAAATTGTTTGAAGGCAAGTAAAACAAATATTCTGTCGTACCAATTCTTCTGGGTAAAATAATAGTGTATATTTGGATTGGTTTAAAAGGGGGGGGGAAGTAGATGTGGAAAACGGCTTGTAGAATTTTAAATATAAGCCATATTTGAAAGCCCAGAAAATCTACTATATATGCATTTTTAAGGAATTATGTTGAATGACATTTCATTATAGTACTATAATTGGTAGGTTACCTTTACTGCTAGTTTTGGAAAAGTTAAAGATATTCCTAGAACAGTGTTTTTCATTTTTATCTTGATCACATCACTTGGAAAATTGCTTTAAATGCAGATTCCTGGGTGCTCCTCCAGGTTTACTGAATAATAATCCCTTAGAGTGAGGCCCAGGAATCTGCATTTTAAGTAGTTGTCCCTGAGGATTCTCATGTAAAGGATTCTTGGGTCAGACTTTGAGAAACACAGAGATGAGCACTCTTGAATAAACTCTTGTGCTGAAGTTTATCAAAGGCCTAAGAGGTAACTCCAGAAGAACAAGGATGGTGTTTGTGTCCGTTGAGCAGTCAACTTAATGAGGGATTGGTATAGATGGACAAAATTTCCTCCTGAGGTTCCAGATACAGATTTGGGGACAATTCTCATTTATGTGAACACTGACTGGTAGATGGAAATGACTGTTTCTCCTCATATTCAGACTGTTTTTCAATTTCTTATCCAATATTTCCAGGTCACTGCCCCTTTAGCCATCCCTTCTGCCACATTCCCTTTTCCCAGACAATTCTTCTCATTCAACAATTCCCATTTTTCTTGTCCACTGCCCCCCAATTTTAGTATTTCCCAGAGCTCCAGCCCTAGACCCTCTCTTCATCAAGCCCCAAGCCCTGTACTATTTACTTTTCTTTCATGCAATAATTTTCAATAGCTATGAAATCCAGAGCTCAAATCATTAGCAACTTAACACTGGTTTTTCTTTCCGATGTAGGAAGGCTTAGTCATTAGGCACTTCCAGAGGGAAAGGACAAATGTTTGCTTTCCCTTCTGGGGGTGGAGAGTGATGGGAATGAAAGGAAGGCAGTAACTAGTACCTTTCCTTCTAAAATGGGTTGAATCACTCCTTCCAATGCAGAGAAGCAAAGACAAACAAGCAACAGGTGGCTAACAATTCATATCCTGCTTCCTTCATATTACCATAGTTTGTATCTTATATCTCTAGATATATCCCTTATAATTAAGGGAGAAAATTGCAGTACCCTGAGAGCTTGAGTCTTGGCTTCTGTTTTCCCTCTGCTTAATGTCTGCTATGTGGGCTGTTGGGATTGGACTGCATTGGTGATTCCATTATCAATTCTCTTTTTTATTTAGTTGTCTAGACCCTGGTCACCAAATCTCCTGTGCAGCCTTGGTTCAGGAGCAGAGCTAATGGTGAAACTTTTTCATACTGAGCACCTTGGCTACAACAATAAGAACAACAACAACAAAAACAACAACAACAACAAAAATCTGTGCCTTTATTAGAAAAATCCGTAGATTGTGCAAGTTGAATCATTGTGAGAATTAGTGATAGAAAAAGAATGTTTTATCATCTGTTGAATCATTAAGGGGTAAAATCTTTACCTGGTTTGAATGGGGCAAAGATTTTGTTTCAGATTTGCTTGTCTCTTATGAAGAGAAAAAGAAAAACCCCAACAAATTCCTTTCCACATTCAGCCAGTTCATTTCAGACCACAGAGTTAATTAATATTCAGTAATATGTCTAGGCTTGAATGAATAAAATAGCCAAGCCATTTCATTTAGAAACAGACTTCAGTAAGCATAAGCTTATTTTCCCTAGCACCACTAGAGTAACTGTCTGTGAAGAGGGAATTTTTTTCCTACCAGTGATTAGCATGTGGGATGGCAGGCCTCATCTTTACTAATTTAGCTTGTTTTCTGAAAGGCTGTATCCTTTTGGGCTCTGCTTGTTAGCATCTGCATCTGTCTGTTTCTCTTTCTACTGCACTGGTACGTCCGTCCACTCCACGAGATATTACAACAGGTTACACAGCTGTTAACTCTCTCTTCTATCTGTTAAGGAAATATTCTTCTCCAGGAAAAGTTGTAAAATTCCTTGGTCATCCATGGTGTTGTCATGATCTGCACACTGTAGATCCTCCTGTGGCTATTTAAATTTAAATTCATTAAAATAAAATAAAATAAAGAAAAGAAAACAAAGCAAAATAAAACAAAACCGAACAAAATAAAACAATCCAGTTCCTTAGGTGCACTAGGCATAGTTCGAGGGCTTAATAGTTTCTTGTGTCTAGTGAGTACCATATTAGACATCAAAGAACATTTCCATCTTTTCAGAAAGTTGTATTTGATGGCACTGCAATAGAAGCTCAGTTGAGTAAAGATTTCTTATAGAAAGTCATTTTAAATTCCAGTTCTCTGTAACTATTTGTTATGTCATTTTGAAATTCTAATTGAGTATAACTTAAAAATTTTTGCTATTGTTTTGGGGTTTTTTTCCCCAAATAGCTCATTATTTTAACCTCTGAAAAAAATCTTAGACAACTAGAGAGTAATGATCAAAATTTAGATAGTCCATATGTCACCACTACTAGCTCTATGGTCTCCCTTAATCTCTGAGTGCAGATTATTTCCTGTAAAATGGAGACAATTATGTTGCCTACTCTGCTATTTTCACCATCAATCAGTAGGGATTATGTCATACTTATCTCTGTACTCACAAAGCTGAGACAGTGACTGGTACACAGCAGGTGCTCAATAAAACATTCCTTTAGCTAAATAGAGAGATAATTTACACAGATTCCTTTTGTAACTTCAACTTGTTCTTTAATATATCAGTATATAACTAGATGAAGGATTTTATTCACCAAAATTTGAGGAAAAGTGGCCTTGGTAATGTAAAACTTGGAAAAGATATCTAAAGAGGATTTTTAGAAACTTCTAGAAAAGATGTCTAAGGAAGGTTTTCGGAAAGTTTTAAGGAAATGACAAGGATCTAGTAAATTCTTGGAAGCTTTCTAAGTCCAAGTGATGTGGTTTCGATGTCTTGACTGCACCTGGCTTCAAAGCAAGAGTAATCAGGCCTCCTGTTATATAGGTTACAATCATATGATTAAAAATAGATCATGTAAATTCATTTTCCTTAGGACTCTTAAATCAGACTCTCTTCTTTTATTTTGCCCTTCATTCCCCATAGCTCTTCCTACCTCAGGTTGGTATTAATATTAGAGTCTGTATTGCAGCAGTGCGAAGTGCTGCTTAGAGAAAGTAAAATAGCCCCTACCCTGGAGAAGCCTGCTTTTTTTGTTTTTTTTTTTTTTGCTTTTTGGTATGTGGGTAGCTCCCTGGCTGGGAATCGAACCCAGGCCGCAGTGCTGACAGCGCCAGCGCCAAAGCCTTAAGCCACTACACCACCAGGGACCTCCAAGCCTGCTTTCTTTACAGGTAGTATGTACAAAGCCACACCTTTTCATGAGCACTCACAGAGCAAAGTGCTGTAGACCACTGACCAATATATATAACAAGAGTCAGGTTTTTGTTAAGCAGCTTCCAAATGAATAGGAAATCAACCCCTCAGCCAGATGCATGTACAGTCAATGCCAAATGAAGGAACACAGAAGTCGGGCTGTGTTGGCGGTTTGAAGAAGGGTTGGGTTACTCTGGGAAGACTTTCTGGAAAGCAGGACTGGCTGTTCCAAACAGATTAGCACCCTGACAGATGGGAATGGGTTTGAAGATCTTTGTGGCCAAAGGGCCACGAGGATTATATTGTTCATTGCTTTTCTCTGTAAAGGAGGAGTCCAGATGTGCTGAGCTCCAGGGGTGAGCTGGCCAGGCACATGGCCCCATCTCAACTTTATTTTTACTTCATGGAAGCATGAAAATCTCTCTGCATTTCCATGGCACAGAGGAACCTGGCCCGGTGCATTGCCGTTCATTACATACTACCTTCACTTAGGTGGTTTCACATACATACGTCTTGGTTAGGCTGTATATTGTGAATCTGTGTTCATTTGCATGTTTTACAAGAGTTCCATCTGTGACTCAACATCTCACAGGATATAACTGAAGTGATAAATGGCCTGGCTGGGTTTTTATCCAAGTCTGGCTTCTATATCTTATCTCCTTTTTTTTTTAATTTAATGGGAGTGCTATACATGTGGGGAGGTCTTCCTTTCCTGTCCGATGTTACTTTTATCTATTACTGCTGACTCTGAAGAAGGTTGGAAAATATGCTTTCCAAATGTTGATTTGATGCAGATCTAATTCCACAAATTCAATTTAACTAACAAATTACTATCATTCCAAATCCCTGTCCTGTCACTTTCTGTTTTCTTTTGAGGATAGTGATTCCAGATCTCAGTTTCTTCAAGCTGTCAGAGCTCTTTTGCAGACAGCTGGCAGCATCCGTGCCTCCTCATTGCTATGCTAGAATGTTATATTTCCTTTGGCTCTTTAGGATGCCTGGAAGCCTGAGTTCCTTTGGCCTAATGGTGGCCACAGTCACGTAAGTGATGGGTCAGTCTCAAATCTTAGGCATTGCCTCAACTTTCTCTCCCATCACCCACCACAGCTCATCCTGCAAGACCAAAGTTTCCAAGCAAAGGACACTGGGAAGACAGGGAGTTTAGAGGCCTGGATTAGAGATGCAAACAACTAGCATGTGTGTTCAGCAAGCAAGTTCACCTTGGTTTTCCTCAGCTGCAAAATGATAGAGTTGGGTTGGGTAATCACAAAGGTTCTGCCAGCTCTGACACTGCTGAAATCCACGAAGCCTGGAAAACGCTAAGGCAGAACTCATAAGGCAATTGCATCTCCTCATTGCAAATGTAAGAATATTCTGAGCAATCAGCTGTACACCTCTTTATTGATACTTCTCATCTGTTTGAAAAGAAGCCAGAAAGAAAACATGTCATGAGAAAACACTTGCTCAAAAGTTCTTTTAATAAATCCCTTAAGTCTTAAGACAAATCTCTAAGTGTTTCTCCAGAAATAAAATATTTAGTCTTTCCCACATCTCCTAACTCCAGGAAGTTTCTAGGCTCTCTATGTTGCTGAGTATTTGGTAAAGTATCTGACTTGCATGAGATTATGACTATTACAGAACTATTATCAGATACTCATATTTGAAAATCTAGGCATTCTTAAATGTGATTTTTAAATGTGAATTTAGATCTTTTTGTATGTGTGTATATATCCATATATCCATCTCTTGAAATTTATAGTGTACATCAACAGGAAAATGAATCAATTTCCCAAAAAAGTGAAATGGAGAAAGTTATGTATTGTATAAATTAAGTCTATAGCCATTTTCTTTATCTCTTCCCGAGGTCCACATCCTGTCCCCATGTCACATTGCTCCTCCTTGTCCTGGCGCGCCTTCTGTCACTCTTCTGCCCCATCAACGTATGCAGCAGAGTTTAGAACAGCCGCTCTCAGCCCACTCTCACAGCCTCTGGTCCTTACAGAATTCCTACAAAACCTTTGGTCTTTATACCATAACCTTTTATCCATTCTGTTAATCCAAAGAATATTGTATATGCCTGACATTTTGCTAAGCAATGAAGATGTCATAGTAAATAAAAGAGAAGTAGACATGAAAAATAGGAGCCAATTATTTTGTTACAATGATAACCGTGCTATGTAAGAGATGAATGCCCTAGGAGTATAGAATAGAAATTTAAATAAAGGTTGAATGTACAGAAAGAATGTCAAAGAAGAGCTCCCAGAGGAAATGATATGTCCTTAGACTTAAAAGAGGATGAGGAGTTGTTCGGTTGAGGATAAAGTGGAGTGAACATGAGAGTGAGGAGGAGAAGGAAGCTCACAAATCTCACATAAACAGCACAGTTAGCTTTTAGCCTTCGGTTTCTAATATCCTTTGGGAACTTCACCAAAAAGTACAGCTCTTCGAGACATACTACATTTATTTCAAGCACAAAACTGTTTTAATTCACATATAAGAAAGATTCTCCAAGTTCACAATGATTATCTCCAGGGGTTGCTATTATGAATGATATTAATTTTCTTCTTTGTATATGTATATATTTGCCATATTCTTTATAATGACCATATGCTACTTTTAAAAATTTTTCAATGGTGAATTTTGTTTTTAAAGAAAAAATTCAATGGGACAATGATGTGTGGTTGATTTAGAATAAAAAGACATTTCACATATAAATTCATTGACATTAATGTCTGGGATAGACAGCCTACGCTCTTCAGTGTTTGCTCTCTTATTTCTTATTTATCTTATTTTCTTATTTTTCTTATTTATCTACTAATCCCCAGTATTGTGCATGGTGCCTAGAATATTTTTCACTAGATATTTGTTAAATGGATTCATAAGCAAAACCTCAAGCTAGAGTTATGGGTATAGATTATGAGACTTCTGAGCTATAATATAAGGAGGAGGCAAAAACTATACCTATTTTTAAGGACCTGCAACTCTTATTCATCCTGGCTATGACAGGGAATTGAGAAAGACCAGTTGACCTTCTGTGATTTAACTTTTGTCCTTGCCCTTAATAATCTGAGGCCCTAAGTCACCAAAGTAACTCAACATAGACAACTGTAATACTCGAATAATTTTAACACAATTCAATGGGAAGAATATTGTCTTTTGTAAAAAGATTCCTGATTATAATGTTTGTATTACAAGCTGAATTTCTAACAGCTTAAACACTGGTGATGGTTCTATATGGTATAGCTCTCATATTTTTCATAATGATGGTGGAAAGCCATGAGAAAGTCATAACTTGGGGTTTCATACCTATTATCATTCAGATGAGTTAGTTTTGGCAAAATGTTTCCGCTTGGCTTAAGAGACTATGATACAAGGAGGGGAGCATAAAGGTTGTTTAAATTTCCTCAATTAAAAACAGAAATGAGAAATCTATGGGTGAGGACAAATAGAATGACAATACCATGGAGTAGCAGTTGCTATTAATAATTCAAACCATACTAATGTTGGTAGAACACAAGGGACACACAGACAAGAAAAGTGGACTAGGAAGGTCAGCTCAAAAGGCTGCGATCCTTTCAACTTCTTAACTCATGAAAGAACTGCATGCCCCACCTTCTTCATGGACTCAACAAGGCAAATGCTAAACTCTTCATCTTGAAAAATGACCCAAGGGGAATATGAACCCATTTTGAATAATGAATAGGCCCTTGGGAATCTTTCTTTTCAGGGTCTTCATTTGCCCAAGCTCCCCATGCAGCATTAACCACTGTACTCAAGGCAAATTTCCTGGGTGCTCCAGTGTCTTGCGCAGTACCTGACCTGAAGTCATAGCACGTTCTTTCAAGCATTTTTGCTGAAGAGGTCTCATTTACTTTTTCAGAAGTATACTTCTGACTGATTCAGTCAGTGTTTCTAACTATCTGATGGTTTGTAAGGACCAAAAGATTATCAAGAAGTTTATAACTTCTTTATTGGTTTCATTGGTTTCTTATGTTTTCCTGTTTTTGAACTGGTGGAAAGCTGACTTTGCATGATCACAAAATCAACCAAACAACTACAACTACAGTACCCGATGGGAATTTCTGCATTTATCTCAAAACTTGTAAAAAGTGTAATTGGGTAGAACAATGGAATGCTATGGGTATTTCACTACAGATTGGACTTTCAAGGGTAAATGCAATAATAACTAATTTGAAGCTATCACATCTTAGAGATTTTCAGGAGAGGTAGTTATGCTGCTAAAAGTCTGTATATTCGCTTTTTTTTTTTTTAACTTTGTAAGTTTTTGTCGGTTTTGGTCACTTTGGTTAAACCTGTTTCTATTGCCAAGTAGTCACATTATACACTATTAGAAAGACAGTGGTTTTCAGACCGTGCACTATGGAGCCCAAGGTCTGAGAAAGTGTCTCAGGGCTTATTTTGAGGCCTGGGGGAGGGTGCATAGCACAGGAACCAGACCACTTTGTTTCTCTCACCTGGATATTTTTTGTTTGTTTTAGACAATGGAAACATTTATAAAACTTGCTTTGGAAAAATGAGTTCTTTAATTAAAATGAGTGTGAAGATCTTTGAGCTGAATATCCAAAAATCTATGTATAGTGGGCACATCTATGAAATCCTAAGTGATATAATAATAGAAAACAGAATTGGTGATATTATGCTTCTCTTGTTTAAGTTCTGTGTACATACAAGATTCAGTACACAAGAAAAATCTTGTGCTTATTCATTTTAATACTATTTATTGAATTTTTTTGTGTATGTCAGGCCCTAAAAAATTATCCTACTTTTTTGAGATACCATTGTTCTACTTGTAGTCTATTGAACAGAACTTTTTATTTTTTTGGGGGGGGCGGGGGTAGCTCCCTGGCTGGGAATCAAACTCAGGCCGCAGCATTAAGAGTGCTGAAGCCTAGCCACTATACCGCCAGGGAACTCCCCTTGAAAAGATCTTTAACAAAGACAAGTAACACTTAATTTTTTTAAGTGCTTATTTTATTTTCTCACTTATTCTTTTTATCAAGCCTTCAACTTGCAAGGTAAGTATTATCTGCTTGCTTCAGATAAGGAAAGGAAACTTCAGAGAGGTTAAGAACATTTTTCATGGTCACTAACCAGTAAATAACCTTTTTACTCTTTCCTGGCTCTCTCCAACTTGCCATCTCTGACAGGGCAAACTATCTCTGAGTTCAGTTCAATCACATATAAGATGTAGATCATATTCTTAGCCATCTCATACAGTTGCAAAAATTAAAATAATCTAATGTGCGATAGTACTTTTCAAGGTTAAAAAACAAAAATCATACTCATATTAGGTGATGGATTATTTTTATTGAACATTGTCCTTGATTTTGCATTCTGGGCATTGCTAATCAGGTCAGAATCAATCATCACATAATTATGGATCAGGAGCAAGACACTAGCTGCTGAAAAGACCACTGGTCAGGACAGTGCTTGGGGTTAACAACCAGTTAGTTATTTTAAATTCCCAATTCTTAATGAATGGATACACAAAATATAAGCCCTTTTTTATGATCAGTTTCAAGAGATTTGAAATTATTGAGACAAACTGCTGAAAAAATTTCTAAATGCTATTCTTAATATCTATATAATCTTACTGTGGTAGGAAAAAGTCAATAGTGGTGTTTGAACACACTTTCAATTGTGCTGGGTTAGGACATTTGGAATTAGTGAGAGTTAGAATTTTTATATTTCTATACACAACTGTCCTTAAACCCACACAGATGAGCCAAAAATGAGCACCTGAAGGAAAGAGAGAATGGAAGAGGAGAAAAGCTTCTTCACACTCTATTCTCTCTAGTCTAGAGAAATTTAAAGGGACAATTTTGTCTAATAATAGTCATATCATACTTTATGTAGCAGAAATGTCCCTACCAAGGAAGCAATAAAACCAATTTCTATACATATGCTAGTAGGTTTTATGCATATCCATTAGAAAACGCCTCTAAAGTTTACTAAAATTGAGATGAAGTTGAAAGATTTTCTTGTCTCCTCTGCAGAGTGGGAGGTTCTTCCTTATGTTCATATTTTGTGATTCTGACTTGGAGGCTGACTCTATGTCTAGATAATGTAATAAACCAGAGGAATACCTCTGGTGGGAGCTCTTGGGGACATCTTCCTGGCCAGGGCCCTCTCTTGCAATGCCATTCCTTTGTTACTATTCACAGTTCTTTGCAGCAACTCCAGTATCTTAGTTCTCTTTTTTATTCGGCTATTTAGAATGCATGACAGAGTCACAAGTGGAGTGTCATACTTTGTCAGGAGGTAACATTGACTAATGTATGCAGATAATATTCTTGAGTTAGACACTTTAGGTCACATACAATGAGCAGCTTGGTAGTTCATGCTTGAGAAAGTTCAAAGATATTTATACAAAATGCATATTTTTGGTTCCTGGTAGTCTTCATTGCTGAGCAGGTTATAGACAACAGGTTTCAGATATATATTTTTGAAGCTTTCTAGAATAATTTGAATGGTTCAAGCAACAATTCTTTGTGAGTTGAAGGCTTGATGCAGTCTCTAACGCCTGTTCTTTTAAAAGAAGTGACTATGGGTGGTGAACACACAATGCAATATATGGATGATGTATTATAGAATTGTCCTTTGAAACCTATATAATTTACTAACCAATGTAACCACAATATATTTAGTAAAGACAAAAAAAATCAGAAACAAGTAAAAGTAGACACTTAGAGGCCACATTCCTGCCTTTCAGATAGAGATCTCAGCTTCTACCAGAAAACAGTTTCTTTCATACTACACGTAAGTAGGTAGTAAGAATAATGAATACTTCTACTGGTTTTATGTTTATTTCTTTCTTGCCACTGTAGCATGTATTATAATGGTTTTACTGTGATAGAAATTTTCTCTGATTGCCCTTCCTCAGCATTACATAAAGACACATTTCACAAGTGGGCCAAAGAATAAGAACTAGAACAGAATCATAGGCTAGTTTTGTTCACAGATACATACCAGTCAGACTGAGGCTCCACCAACATGGACCCACACGGCCTTTTCAGTTGCTTGTAGCTGATATCTGTTCCGACTGGCTAGTGCCTGTGACATTCCACTTGTTCAGGTTTTGAATACCAACTCTAGGTGCATAGTGACCCTTTGAGAGCTAAATTGGTGAAATACCATACACAAATAGATGCAATGCGCTATCTTCAGACATAATCCAAAAGAATTCCCATAAACGTGAGCCAAAGAAAGTATAAAAGCATGCAGATTTAAGGTGTAAACAGAAGGAAGCAGGCCTGGAATGTGACTAAATCTAAGAAAGCCCACCTAGACAAATTTGTTTAAATGGAAATGGGACAATCTTTTCCAGGGACCTTTCTACCGTCTTACTACAGCCACCTCCCTCTGAAGTTCATATGGGAAATAGGCATCAAAGACAAGACCAGAACATATGTGCTTCCTTCTGTGAATTTTTATTCCAAATTCCAATTGGGTGGCCTGGTCAACCCAGATAAGGATTGAGAGGCCTCCCTCTGATATGTTTAAGGAAGGCTTTTTTTTCTATTTTCTTCTTGGCTCAGAACAAAGTCCCTGTCTTCTTGATTATACCACACTGGTGGCAAGAAAAAGCAGTACAAAAGCCTGCCAAGGGAAAAATAGGGTCAGTCTGCATCTCTGTAAGGGCTGTGGGACACTGATCCAACTAAATTGCCCACCCCATGCTTTCTCTTGGCAAGGTGGGCCATAACCAGGACCTGCTCTTGGTCGTTTATTGTACCAGGTGTTTAGAGACCAAACAGACCCTCAAGAAAGAACATACTTGGAAAAAGGGAGCACATTCTTAGTATGGTGGATCAATGTCCAGATGTGTGTGCATTCAGGTATGGGGAAGTGGTGGGAAGGAGAATGAAACAGGAAGCCTAGGGATTTCCCTGCAGGCCAATTGTGCTTTACCCTGACTGAAAAAGAAACCTGGTATTAGAAAGCTATGGGCTCATGAAACCTAAAATAAAAGAGTGAGAATCATCAGTTTTCTGTCAGCACTATCCAGGAAAGAGACACTAAATTTGGTGAATAGATCTGGGTACTTGAAAGAAAGTGCGAGTCCAGAATCCTTTATGACCAGTTCCAAAGACATTCTGAAAATGGAATTTGTTTTATGATTCATTTGGTAATGAAATGTAATCTGAATTGATATGAGGTAATTTATAGTCTTTATCTCAGTGGGGGGTTTTTTTTTATTACATATATAGTCATGTGTTTGATCATGAGACACTACCCCAATTCCCACTAGGGTTGTTATAAGGTACACATATGAAATGTTCACTTCTCTAAAATCTTAAAAATTATAAAATCTGAAATACTTGTGACCCCAATTAGCTAATGGACTGTGGAACTGTGTGTCATAGAGCTTGACGCTGTGTGGGCTATAATCCCAGCTCAGCCAGTCTTACGCCATGTGACTTTGGAGCAAGTGACTAACTGGCTCTACATTTTGCTTTCTTCTTTAGTAAGATGAGGATATTACTAGTTTAGATGTTGAATGAGATTATGCACAGTGTTCACCACAGGGTCTGACAAATGGTTAACATCTAATAATGTTAGTGTTTATTATCTTACTTTATCTGAAAGAGTGCATACTTAATTCATAAACACCAAGGAGTCATCTGCCTCCTTGTTAACACTCTGTTAACAGGAATGTGGAACCTTGGATAATGAACATGAATTTTTGAGTCACTGATGACTCATTATAAATTTATAATTTGATACTCTAAATCCAACCTCAATTTTGAATGTTTAAGAAAAATCAAAGGAAAAAAAAATCAGAGATAGCCTCACTTCTGAGATACACCTATCTACCTACAACCCTCCCGATTGCAAGCAGGTTTTAGTTAAAGAAACCCAAACATTTTGAAGTTGGGAAAATTGAGGTGAAGAAACTAAGAAAATAAATTTATTTTGATATGAAAGTTATACTTTTATGAGTCTTTGCTACTGGTTTGTATTAGTTTACAATGTGGCAAAGATCTAATAATCTGTAATAGAATTTTCTAAAATGTTTTACATTAAATACTATCCCTATGAGAGCTTCTGTGAATAGTAATTTTTTTTCAGATTGTTTTCAAATGATACCTTTCTTTCAAGGAACATTTATTAACACACAATATTAGATCAAGTGCACTTTTTAGAGAGTATGAGTTTCTGGTATATATTCCAGGCAGATAGTTCTTGGATATTAAATGATTTCAAGGGTGTTAAACTTTAATTTTTAAAAGGTAAAATCAGGTAGCACTCAACATGGCAGAGTAGGTAAATGCTGTGCTTTCCTCCTCCATGACCACATTAAAATACAACTAAATTATGGAACAATCAACCTGAAGAACTATCTAAAGTCTAGTTGAACAGCAATCCTATAAGAATACGAAGGAGGATACAAAATCAATGTACAAAAATCAACAGCATTCCTTTATACAAACAACGAATCCACAGCAAAAGAAATGAGGGAGTCAATTCCTTTTGCTATCACAACAAAAAGAATGAAATACCTGGGAATTAACTTAACAAAGAA
>PVJL010005398.1:29878-109659 GCA_004026885.1 Lyroderma lyra | reverse complement strand
AAGCAACCCGCCCTGCGATTGGCTGGCCTCAGGACGGCGGGCGCGGCGGGGGTGGGGCCTGCGGGACGTGGGGCGAGCCTGCAGCCGCGGTTCGCGGGGACCTGCTTCCCGCGGCCCCGCCCGCCTCGCGGAGAACGGAGCGTCCGGCGCGACAGGTGGGCTGGGTGGCAGCGTGGGAACGGCGGGACACGGACCCAGGGGCCTCGTCGCTGAAGGAGGCCGCGTCAGCTGTGCTCGGGCGCCCGCTCACCCGGAACCGCTCGCTCACTCGTTGCAGCTGGTCAGACTTCGGTTGAGGCCTCCTGCAGGCCACGTTCACGGGATGCGCTGGAGGGTGTTCTAAACGGTCCCCTTCCAGGCCCTTCTCGGCCAGTGGGGGCTCCTCGAGCCTCGCCCCGCCCTCTTCGCGCACCCTTCCAGCAGGCGGACCCTGCCCCGCTTGCGGATCCCTGTGCGGTCTCTGGCCACAGGCCCCGCGGGCGGGCCGCGGACGGGCGAGTCCGCAGGCAGGGTGGGCCCGGGCCGGCAGCCAGGGTGGGGCTTGGACAGCGGGGCCTGTGGACCCTGATAAGGCTCCACAGACCGGGAAGGGAGGGTGCCTGGTGCCCGGGGCCCGGCCTGCTGATGCTGGATGAACAAGCATCAGTCACCTTCTCTACCAGGGAATGGACGAGACCAGGTCACCGGCCCACGACCTGGAGGCGCCTAGAGGCCAGCACCTCCCGCCACCCTGTCTCTCGTATTGTCTCGTTTGAGCCCCGAAAAGGCCAGGAACACACAGGCAGGCAGAGCTGCTTCTTCCCTTTATACCCATGGAAAGCTGAGGCCCAGAGCTGGGCAGTGGAAGAATCCCAGGCCTCCCCTCCCAGCGGGAACCTCTTTGGTTTTGTCCACAGAAGGGTCAGGGACATTGGCTATGGATAATAGTGACCTCTGCTGTCGGGGCACATCTGGACAAGACGCCACAGTTTTGTATCCCACTTCCATTTCCCTGGCCCACAGGAGGCGTCAGAGGACTTGCTGAAGGAAAGGAGGGAGGGAGGGAGGAGGAGTAGAAGGCAATTGAGCGTGTTAAGCAGAGAGACGATACCAAAAAAAGATTAAATCATCACAGAGATATGAAGTACAGCACAGGGAATATAGGGAATATTGTAATAACTATGTGGTGTCAGATGGGTACTGGGCTTACCTGAGTAATCATTTAGAAAGTTATAAATGTCTCATTACTATGTTGTACACCTGAAACTAACATAATAATATATGTTAACTAACTCAAAAATAAAATAATTTTAAAGGTGAAAAATATAACGTCAGGAAATGAAAAATACACTGGTTGCAATGAACATTGGATTAGGCACAGCAGAAGAAAAAGTAAAATAGAAGACATGGAAAAAGAAACTAAATGAAATATGGAGAGGGGAAAGCCTGGAAAGAAACGAACAGAGAGCCAGTGAGCTGTAGGACAACTTTAAGAGGCTCAGCATATGTGTAATTGGAGTCCCTGAAAATAGAGGTCCAGTTGGGAGGAGGATAGAAATATTATTTGAAGATATAATGACTGATTCTTTTTTTTCAAGTTTGATGAAAACTACAAACCCACAGATCCAGGTATCTCAAAAAGTAACTCTGGCTTGCTCCTGGGCACCAGTAGAAATGGAAAGTTTCTATGGGACATTAAAAGTAACTGAAGTCAGGACTGCCCATCACTTGGTTCTGTCAGACTACCAAAACATAAAAATTGAATAGATACATTGCAGTCTGGAAGCAGCAGATCCAGGACTGGGTTCATGTAGATGCAGAGGTAGGTAGCCTAGACCCCATGTCACCTACACTGTCATACCAATATCTATCACTCAGCTCACATCTATGGTCTCAGGGATTCCCTGTGACACAGTGACAGCGGATGGAAAGGTGTGTGCTTGGCTCACAGGAAGGCTGGCTCAATATGGTGTGACCTGAAAATGGCC
This sequence comes from Lyroderma lyra, assembly GCA_004026885.1. Lineage (NCBI taxonomy): Eukaryota > Metazoa > Chordata > Mammalia > Chiroptera > Megadermatidae > Lyroderma > Lyroderma lyra. Next base: position 107,692 of record PVJL010005398.1, on the reverse strand, counting down.
TGCTGCTGCACCCCATCAGGCAGTCTTCTGGAAGGAGGGACAGGATGTGCCAGCACAGAGAGGGAGCTGGATGTGTATGCAAGTGGCCCACTGGGGTTCCATGCTGCTGGGTCCCAGCCAGAACAGGCTGTACAGGGCCCTCCCCTCAGTCCCTCCTCCAGACACACAGATTTGGTTCGAGTGCTGTCTCTGCCCATGTTCCTTGTGGCCTTGTGGCCTCTAGGCCTTCCCTCCAGGGACCGGTCCTAGTGGGCACTTGGCAAGAAGCCCCTTAGCTCCAGGCCCTCTCTGCCATTTCCTCCTTGGCACTCAGAGCCAACCATTCTGCCTGGGGGACAGAAAGCTCCTCCTTAGCCCAGCAGGGGGCATCCACGCAGTGTGACCCAGGGTTGGGATGGGTACTATGAGCAACTCCAGTGGCTTGTTTTGTGAGGTCTCTTCTGGTTCTAAAAACATCTCTATGTACAGAAGGTATAGAGGGTTACTGCCCTCTTCCTACTCAACTGTAGGAAAAGTAAAACTGTCAGTCCTTGGTTTGGAGAAGCTTCCAAAGTGTCTGGAGCCCTTTTCCCCAGCCCAGGAATGGAACCCATCTCTGAATGCACCATGATGCTCAGAAAGTCAGTGAACCCTGTTTGAGCCTCAGTTTCCCTATCTATAAGATGAGGAAGCAGGAGATCCCCAAGGGTGGGTCCTAGGCCTCCACAAGTCTATCCCCACAGACTGTTTTGTTCCTCCCTGAGCCATGGCCCCTCAGCTGAGAGAAGGCACACCCAGAACCCTGGGAGGCACACTAACTAGCCCTCCCACAAGAACTATCAGAGGCCATGAGGGGTGGCAGGGGTGAGCTAGGCAGGCTCAAAGCAGTGAAGGGCAGATCACATGGCAGGAAGTGGCAGAGCTGGAACTTAAATCCAGGCCTTAGCTTCAGTTTCCTCACCTATAAAATGGGACTAATAGCAGCTGCTTCTCCAAGCAAACTTAGAGCCTCAAACACACAAAGTGCTAAATGGCAAGCACCCTGCAACCGTACATGAGTAAAATGTTCATGGCAGGTCTCAGGAAGGAGTGGGACCCCTCTAGCCCCACCTTCACGCTGGAGGACCATGCCTGGGGTCCCATTCACCACCCCAACACACACACTTGCACCTGAGGCCCTGGGCCCAGAGGCAGTTCACAAAGAGATGGGCAGCAGTCCTGGGCAGGCCCAAGGTCTGGGAGGAGGTGAGGCCAGGCCAGGCCCCAGGGTTGGCCTTGGGCAGTGACAGGTCTCATCTGTCCAGGCAGCCAGAGGACCTATCGTGTGGCTCTGAGCCCCAGAAGCTCCAAACCTTCCATTCCAGCTCAGGGTTCTTCAAACATGTTTCAGTTACCGAGCTGGCTCTGAAGTGGCCACATTATTAGCTAAAAGCCATAGTGTCCTGTGTCCTACGTCACATCACCAGCACAGCAGACCCCCACCCCCAGAAATCCCCCAGCACACTGGCTGGAAACCGCTTCTCTGATCAAGGCCCACTGAAAAATTTTACAGGAAGGGAAGCTGCGGCCGCAGTGGGGAAGTGTGTCTCGCTGGGTTCCCCAAGTGAGTTCAGGGCCGAGGGCAAAGCACTGCGACTGCAGGGAAGGGGAATGGTAGTTCTCCAGAGACAGTGCAGATGACCGGCCGAGGGATCCCTGTACCCCAAACTCAATTGACGGCACCCACCCCTCGCCCCAGGAAAGAGGAAACATCTGCAGAGAGGGTGCTGGACACTTGGTTCCTGGAAGCAGATGGCCATCGTGCCCACTGCAGCACACAGCATCCTGGGGACATGGCTTCCCATGTCAGCTTACCCACTTCATCTTCTCTCCAGCAGAGCCCCCCTGCCCAGAATGTGCCCCAGTAGGCGGGGAAATCCAAAGGGCCTGCTCCAGGGGAGCTGATCACAGGCTGATGGACAAAAGTGCTGTCAGTGTGGGTTTTACACAGCAAATTCCTCTTTCCCAACAAAGTACAGCAAGGCTCAGGTGACACACACACACACACACATCCAGCACAGATGCCGTGCCAGGAGGGTGGCCTACTGGAATTCCACAGCTGGCAGCAAGGGGAGGATCGGGGATAGGCCTGAGTCATGTACTGAGGACTCAGGCATCAGGGTACCAACATCCCCACCCCCACACCACTGGCTTACCCAGAGCCCACTCTTCCCACTCCTCTGTCTATGGCTGTCACTTCCTCCAGGACGTCTTCCTGGAGCCCGCAGCTGGGTTCCAAGCTCCAAGGCCCTGCATAGCCCACTGCTCTGGGCAGAACGTGCTGTGCACACCTCCGGCCCAGCCTAGCAGCCTCCAAGTAACCATTTGCTAATCCAACAAATGACCCAACTGCACATGGGGCACCTTTCAGCTCTGCAGCCCCACTGCCCTGGACCTGACCCACGGCCCAGGAGCTAGTGCTTCGGGGTGCGGGCTCTGAGCCCAGATGACCCAAGTCTGCATGTGGGGCAAGTCCCTTAGTAACCTGCACCCTGGAAGACAGGGAGACAGCTTCCCAGAGTCCCAGTGAGCTGAGCTGCTGCAGTCACCACGTGGATGTCCGTATAGGTCCTCAACAAGGCCAGTCACCCCTCCTTCCCAATGAAACCCAGCCACCAAGGTAAAGGTCATCTGTGCTTTATTGGGCAACAAAGGCCCTCCTGGAGCCTGAGCCTTAGCGTTCCTGAGGGGCGGGAGATTCTGGGGCCAGCCCTTGTCCCAACCCCAAATGCCCTGCCCAGCTCCCAGCCTGGTACAGGGTGGGTGTGCTGTGGGGGCTGGGAGGGGGGGGGACCAGAATTCTGTCTACGAAGCCCAGGTGGGGCTTAGTCCTGGGACCTGGGCTCCTGGAAGGTGTGACACAGCGGGTGGTGTGGGGTAAGAGAGCCCCCCAGTCCTCTGGAGCCTGAGGCCTGGCCTAGCTGCAAGGACCCAGCCTGCTGGGTGGGGCCCGGCCTGGCAGATTCACAAGGTGTCTGTTCGGGAGGCCGTAGGTCAGAGCAGGGCACCCCTACTCCCGTCACGAATGCAGTTCCATCTGTGTGGCCCAGGGCACTGGCCCCACAGTGTGTGATGCATTGTCACCTGGGCCCGGTGTAGCCGTAGGGGCACTGCAGCAGCAGGCTCTGGTGGCCAGGCAGCAGGTGGGTGTGGTAGTGCTCCACCAGGCTGCCCACACTCACAAACAGGACCTCGCCCTCCAAGTAGAATTTAGAGTCCTGTGGGGGCAGGCAGGCAAGGTCAGGGGGGCCAGGCCAGCCTGCCCCTCCCTGAAAAAATGGGGTGGTCAGCAATACTGACTGTGAGGCCCGTCCTGCTAGCCCGTGTTCCCTCTGTGTCTGCCTCCATCAAGTCCCGGCTTGAGCCCCACCCCCACTCCTCCCAGGGGCTGCAGGCCAGTGGTGTAAGTAAGCCCAGGGTCCAGGCTGATCACCCCACCCCCTCTAGGGTCAGGTGAGGACACAGCTATGCAAAGAGAAGGGGGACACTGAGGCAGTGGAAGAGGGGCGGGCAGAAGAGGGGGTGTCTGGAGATGCCAACCTCAGCCCACCCGCTGCTCTATCGGGAGACTCTGTCCTGCCCCCTTCTGCGCCCCAGGCCAGGGTCCCCCTCCCACCCAGGGCCGTCGGCGGGGCAGCCTGCTCACCTTCTCAAAGATGCGGTAGTTCCTTACTTTGTTGGAGGTTTCATCCCACACGACCAAAACCTGCGGAGAAAAGCAGGCAGCGGTCAAGTGCAGGCTCAGAGCAGCCCTGACCTCGGGAGAGCTGCGCCTCGGGGACAGAGGGGGCAGCGGCAGCCTCAAGGCCGGGTCCTGTGACCCTTGGAGCTGACTCAGGGAAAGGTCATCCTTCACGTGGACAGCGGGGTCATAAAGAGCAGTCCTTTGTTCCAGGGCTCCTGCCCTCAGATGGCCTCTGATAAGACGTGAATAACAGTAACAAGAACCTGGTCCATCTCTGATACACACGGGGAAACTGAGGCTCAGTGAGGTGACACAAGTCACCCCTGGAGAGGCAGAGGCAAAGCTGGCAGACTTCCTGCCGTTCCCACTGCCCCACTCAGCACCCCTTCAAGGTGTAGGAACCCCCACCCCCATCAGAGTCTTGGGGCCTCAGTCCTTCCTTGCAGTGCTGGGACTGGGGGATGGGTAGGTGGGGTGGTGGTGGCCACCACTGTCCCAGTCTCCAAATGGCACTTAGTTCCTAAGAATAGATGGGGAGGGCGACTGCCAGGCAGCAACCCCAAGGATGGCACTCAGCTGCCTGGGAAAGGGTTCTATGAAGTGTTAAGTCCCAGACTCCCTGCCAGCCTGGCATGTGGGGACCAGCAGACCCCCACAATGCGGCTGTCCCCGGCCCTCCGCTCAGCAGGCTGCCTGCCAGGGCCCCCTCCTTGGCACCTACCTTTCCGGACTTGGTGGAGGAGTTCCGGATGCAGTAAAGTCCATCCTGCGGCTCTCCCCGGGGACTCGTGGCTTTGAACAACCTTTAAAAACGACAGTCAAGAGGTGAACCATCCTCAGACAGCTCTTGGGGACCCTCCAGCCCCACTCCCCAGCATGGCTTCTGTCTTCTCACTATCCTGCAGCACAGGGGCCAAGGGCAGCAGGTGCCGTGAGGGACAGCCCGTGCAGAGCTCTGAGCCACACCGAGCTGGTGGCATCTGGTGTTTCACCAGCTTCCTCCATGCTCTCGGCCATGCACTCGAGCCAGCAGCTGCCCAGCACCAAGGTGAGTTAGGGGACCAGAAAAGCAGAAAGACAGGGGCCGAGGGAGGGGGAACCTCGTGTCTGCACAATCAAGGCTTTGGAGAGAGGGGCTCCGCACTGACCTCTCCACTTCATAGGACTCCGTGGTGTTGATAAAGACCGAGCTGGGCAGCGGCACCTGGAGAGAGGCCAACAGTGGTCAGCGTCAGGGTCTGAGTGGTGCTCGTGTCCAGCACCCCCACACCCTGCCCCCCAGCTGCCAGCCTCTGTACATCATGTCCCATCTCCCTCAACTCTGGGGTCCTGGGGGTTCCCGGCTCGAGATGACCAGCAAGTGGCCACAGTGGCCTGAAGCTGTCCCGAAGCCGCCATCCACGGCTGGGACCCGGGCTCTCCACTCGGCCTTGCCTTCTCATAGTCCTCATCCGAGTCCTCCCCACCAGTGGCGGCCTGTGAGGCGTCGGCCTGCGAGGGTAGACGGGGTTTTTCGAAGGAGAAACTCCTGAAACTCTGGCCATCGGGGGGCGACCGCCTGCGACAGGAGCAAAAAGGAAGTCACGGGAGGGGGGCCTGTCCGCCCCCTCCAAGGGACCTACCGAGCTCAGCCTCGGAACCCACGGCGTCTGGCTGCTGCAGCCCCCACGGCTGTCCGAAGGCCCACGACCACGGAGTGTCTTCCCTGGCGTGGCGGGAAGCCTGAGATGGGGTCAGGGCTGACACCGCCGCCGGCAAGGGGGTCCCAGGGGCCTGAGCTCTGGTGTCGTCACACTATGGACCAATGCCCTGGATACTGTGGGGGGAGGCCCAGGCTGGGGGGCCCTCGGCCTCAACTCTGCCACTGACCGACTTTGTGAACACAGCCAAGTCACACCCCTCCCAGAACCAGAGGAGGGGTGGGGGTGAAAGGGCCCCCCAACACACACACACACACACACAACCGGGCAGCTTCAAGCCCCCAGAGCCCCAGGAAGGGTGAAAGGAGGCCACCCCAGACGGGCTACTGGCTGTGGGTGAGGCCATGCCGTGGACACTCGGGCCGAGACCCGCACTGCTGTGGCTCCTTGTGACACAAGACATAGGCGTGGTAAGGGGGTCCTCCCAGGTCCTGCCCATGGCAGCAGTGCCAACATTCTTAAGGAGAAGCGTGCCATGGCCAGGGTATTCGGGGAGCACTGGCTTACTGTACCCACTCAAGCCCCCGCCCCAACTCCCAGAGCCTTCACTGCTCCAGGTCCCAGACACCTGTGACCACGGGCTGGTGGTCTGGACAACACTGTGGGAGAGGGGGCACACTGTCGCCTGGCACTGCCCCACAACCAAGCTGAGAACATTCTGTGCCAATCTCAGGGATGAGTCACAGCCATGCTCCATGTTCCGGCAAGTTCCCAGTCGGGAAGGGCACAAAGGCAGCTTTGCTGACACCACAGCCAGGGACACAGCCAGAGCCCCAGAAAGGGCCAGGCAGGCTCACAGCCCGAGCTCGGGCGTGCAGTCACTTGGCCCCTCCAAGGATGGGCAGTCAGCCCTGTGAGCCCCTCCCCTGACCCCGGAGGCCCTGCCCTGCACAGCAGGACCTCTGGAAGCCTTGTGTCCCCAAAGCCCCTCCTTGTCATTACTCCCTGAGGCAGCCACAGGCTCCAGGTCCCCCACCCACTGGGCTGGACGTCCATCAAAGGCAAGGTTGAACATCCCCTGAACCCCCGGGTCAGCTGCAAACGGGGCCACTCAGCCGAGGCAGGCTGGCCTTCCTGCCTCCATGCCAAGGCTGCCTGCCACCCGTCGTGGGCTGAGTGCCAGGGGTAAGGAGGCCAGGGCGCCAGCCGGAGAAGTGGCCAGCCTGGGGAGGGGTCCCGTGGCACCAGCGCCATGCACACTCACTGGAGGCAGGGGAGGGGCGGCTTCTCTGGTTTGGGCAAGATGGCAGGCTGGGCTGTGGCCTCCGGCACGGGCAGCTTCAATGCAGGAGGCCTGGGGGCCACAGGGGGCACAAAGAGTCCGGGCCTGGCTGTCTCCCTCGGGGAGGCCTCATCCACCATCTTCAGGAACTTGGGCTTGTTGGCTGGCACGGGTGGGGGCTCAGGCGTGGGTGGCCCCCGGGGGGACAGGTGGAAGGATTTAAGCTTATCACAGTTCCTGGAGGTGGCAGTGGCTGTGCTGGCAGAGCTGGGGGCAGAGCTAGCCCCATGGCTGGGGACCCGGGGCTCTGGGCTGGGGCTCTCATGGAAGCAAGGGGGTTTCCGGAGGTTGGGTAAGGTAGGCAGACTGCCCAGGGGCGGGTCGCTCATTCTCCGGGAAGTAGCAGGCAGTCTGGGGCAAGGCTCAGCTCGCCTCGGGCACAGCAAGTCCCTCACGGAGTCCTCGGGAGCCAGGCCGGTGTCCGGGAGGCTGCGCTTAGGGGGCGGGGGTGGCAGCAGAGGGCCTGGGCCCTTGGAGGTAAAGGAGTGGGCACGAGCCACATCGGAGAAGGCTGGCTTCCTGGGCACGGGCACAGGAGGCGGGGGGTAGGCCGGCGGGTGGATCAGGGCATCTGCAGAGCAAAGAGACCCAGTCAGTGAGCAAGTGTCACCTGATGGAGGCTGGACCAACACCACCCCTCGCAACCCCCACCGCAGGGCCTGGCCACCCTGCAGCCCAGCATTCCCGAGGAAGCCTTCCTCCTGGCCCACCCCCTCCACCCTCCACAAGGCAGCCTGAGCAAGCTTCATGAAAACTAGATGTCACAACAGGAGCCACTGGGGTCTGGATAGGGAGGTGACAGAGAGACAGGTCACAAGGATGATCTGGCCTCAGCTGGGAGGCTGGAATTCCCAAATGCCAGAGGTGAGAAGGGGCAGGAGGAGGTTGGAAGGAAGATGGCGGGTTTAAGGTGCTGCGAGATGCCCAGGAGATGTCGATTGGGCTGTTGGAGCGCGAGCATGAAGTTCGGAGGTCCTGGCTGGAGACGTCAATGGAGTCAACAGCCAGCTGACGACACCGGCTGTGGCCCAGGAGCGACGGAAGAGGAGTGAGCTCTGGGGTGGCCCTCGGTCGTGTGGATGGGCGGGGACCCAGGAGGCATGGCACCTGGTGCCGTGAGGCAGGTGCGGAGCAGAGAGGGAGGCCGCGGGCCAGGCGCAGCGCACAGTGCCAGGCACTGTGTATGGGAACAGGGAGGCCATGGGGAGCCCCCACTTGGGGAAAGGAGGGGAAGGCCTGACTGCACTGGGCCAGGGTTGCGTGGGCAGCGGGCAAGAGCCCTGGAGGCTCACCGCGGTGGGCAGGATGCAAGGCCCCTGTGGGCCTGAGCTGCAGTCCGGGGCTGGGACAGACGGAGATGAGCTTTCACCAGGGCTGGGGGCAAAAGGCCCGAGAGAGGAGAGGGTGGAGACTGTGAGTGAGTAGGTGATGGGGACAGATGGGCTCTGCACTGAGAGGGGAAGGAGAGCTGTCCTGGGGGGAGCTGGGGCCCCAGCCGGAGAGAAGGGGGCTGGGGCTGGACCTGGCACTCAAGAGGGGACACAGAGGTGGGGGCTGAAGTGCGCAGAGGTCAAGGACATTGGAGAAGATGCCAAGGAAGCGGGAGGCTCGTGAGTAGAAGGACCCCCCAAGTCCCCAGGGATACTGAAGTCAACCACAATGTGAGGAGCCCCAGGTGGGGCAGAGTCTGAGGGAGGGGGGAAGGGATATTGAGTGATGGGACAGATGGCAAGGGTAGGGAGAGATGAGGCAGTTACCAGGACAGAGGCACAGCCGTGCCACAACCAGGCCTGTGCTTCCCTGTAACACATGTATGTGATGCCCAGTACGTGCCCGTGTCCCTTGCTAAGTGTGTGCTCTGGGAGGTGGGGGTAGGAACAGGGCTGAGTGCCCATCTGGCCTACAGAGCACCAGAGAGAGCTGACAACCACAGGGAGGGACCCTGCTCTGGACCCACCCCCTCCTCCTTCCCAGGACCAGCCCTCAGCACCCCAAGTGTGCCCCATCCCACTCCCGAATGCGGGGAGCAGATCCAGCCAGTATGTACCACTTCTGCTCTGTTCCTCCTGACAGGTGGGCCACAGCAGGGAAACCGAGGCCCAAGACAGGGCTGATCAGACCTAAGGTCACTCAGAGCAGCGCCCAAGCCAACACCCCCAGCCTGGACGGGGCTCTGCCCCAGAGTGCCCCAGGCCCACCAGCTGGCCACCTACCCTCGGGCTTCATAGGCTCGGGGGAGTCAGGCTCCATGTACGAGTCGTCCTCGTCATCATGCTCATAATCTGTGGACAGGCGGGGATCAGAGCAGGGTGGCCCAGGGGCAATGCCTCAGAGCACCACTCCCCGGGCCCAGAACGAGGCAGGCAGGCTGGCTGCCAGGGAAGTCACAGGGACACAGCAGGCAGGCCAGCCAAAGCTGCCTCCTCTCCTGGGCAGCAGCCCCAGAGGAAGCTGGCCTGTTATCGCCAGGGGCCAGGTGTGGAGAGGTGGGAGACGGGGCACAGCGGACCACACCTCACCTTCGTTGTCTGTGGGGTATGGAGAGAGGCTGATGTCCACAGGCCGCTCGACTGCACCATAGAAGCTGTCCGTGTCCGAGCTGGAGTCACTGAGGTGCGCAGTTGGGACAGTGAGTGCTCGGCACTCACACACACAACACACATACACACACACGCAGACATACAGACAGACAGGCACGAGCACACACTCGGACACACAGGTGCAGACATATGCACGTGGACATACAGATCTAGATATAGACAAACCCAAGACGAGGACAAACACGCAGACACCTAAAGAGACACACAGATATCCCACATGAGGTTACGACAACCAACAAGGGAACCAGAAGCTGTGGCACTGCCCTCCCCGGCCCCCCTGCGGTTCCTTCCACAGGTGTGGCCACCTGACTAGCCAGGTGCTGCAGGACTCTGGGCCCACCTCCCCACTGGTTCCTACCCCAGAAGCTTAGTCAACTCTAGGTCGAGCGTCCTGTAGGACACCGGCCAGGACTGAGGGCCAGGAGCTCTGGGCTCCGGCAGGGACCTGCAGAGTGGCCTTGCGTGGGCCCAGCCTTCTCTGGGCCTCTGCTGCCTCATCTAGGAGAGGACAGGATGGTTTGTGTTCCTGCCCAGAGCTCCCCTGCTGCTGGCTGGGCCACCTCACAGTGAGGTCGCCGAGACCCTGATGGACTGACCCAGCACCCTGGGGACTTACTTTGGTCTCATTTCCAAGGCAGCCAGGGTGGCGGTGTGGGGTGGAGAGGGAACCAAAGCCCTGAGCTGCTGCAAATGCTGAGCCCCATAGGTAAGCTGAGACCCTTAAACAGGAACTACCAACAAGGGACACATGCATGCACACATGCACACACGCGCTGACGCACGGGTGCACAAATACACAGGCTTACACACGGAGCACAAACACTGGAGCACACCCTCAACACACACAGCCCACGTGGCACCTTCAGAAGAGCCTTCAAGTAGGGGATTATGGGCCAAGGCCCTGAGGGCTGGGACGTGGGCACATGTGTCAAACCCAGGGCCCCTGGCAAAGCCTGGCCACCCGCCAGGCATACCCCCCAGGCCCACCTGGTGTCCAGAGGCAGCTCCTTCTTCTCGTGCAGGTGGCCGATCTCCCTGCGCAGCAAGGCCATCCAGCTCTGGGGATCAACCAGGGCCACAGTGGGCACGGTGCTGCCCAGGGCATGGCCCCACGCTTGCACTTCTGCCATGCACTGCCCCCCCCCCCGGTCTGTAGTGACCACCACAGTGGGGAGGACGACCCTGGCCCCCCTCGGGACTGCGACCCCCCTCGGCCCATTCAGGGCTCCTCCCAAGACAGCATTTTCTGGGCATGTGGTGCTGGTACCGGGGCATGAGAACTGGGCCCTGAGGGGCAGCACTGCCCAGCTGCCCGTGCCCACATACATCCCCTCAGAGCCCCTATGAGCTCCCGCCTGGGCTGATGGCGTAGCCAGGGCCCTGGGTGCAGCTGGCCCCCACTCACCTTGCGCTCGTCCTCAGAAGAGGCTGAGAAGAACCATGTGCGATGCTTCTTGCTGATGTGGACGATCTTGAAGGGGAAGACGTTGTTGGATGTTGTCTCCTCGGCCGCCCGCATCACCCTGAGGGCACAGTACCAGTGGTCACCATGCCGTCCACGCCCACAGAGACTGACCACCCCGGGTGGGTCCTGGCATCCAGTGCCATGCCCCCAGGGACACTGGCAGAGCTGGACGGTGGGGCGAAGGCCTAGAAGCCTCAGGCAAGGGGACGTGTGTGGGCGGGGGTGGGCAGTGAGTGCACAGAGCAGTGCTGGGGTCCAGGGGGGCAACCAGGGAGCAGCAGCATCTGAGGCTCCAAGACAAGGATGGGTCACCCTTGCTGCCCACGAATGCCACTTTACACAGACACCAGCCTCGCACCTCAGGCCTGGCCTGACCCCCGGCCTGCCTGACAGGGACGTTATGGGGCTCTGTGTCAGGATCTAGCCGGCCCCCACTGTCTGACAGCGTCCTGGAGAGCATTTCAAGGAAGTGACTCACTGTGGTCACTCCCGCAGTCAGGATGTGGGGTTTGTACAGAGATCACCAGGTCTACCATGGTGGGGGCCCTGCTGGGCCGGGTACCTCGGGCAGGTGTACCCATGTGGGCCATCAGAGAGCCCAGACCATCCCTTGGGGGAAGGTTGCACCCCCACCAGGCCAAGGGTGGTGAGTTTGGGGAAAGGAAATGTCCCTCCCCAGGTAACCCCAGAGCTCTAAGCCACCAGGGCCAGCTGGCAGCCGTGGGGCCCTGGAGCCTCCTCCCCTCCCCAGCAGTGCCCCAGCCAGTCTGTCACTGGGTGGGTGCTTGGGCAAGGCTCCCCAACTGAGCAAGTCACTCCCTGAGGGTCCTGTTCCACCAGTGACACCAGGAGACCCTCGGTTCTCACAGACAGGAAGGGCCAGTCCCTTTCAGGGAGGTGGGAAGCACAGACTAATGCTTTAGCATGCAGGGCCCTGGGGGTACCCCACTGAGTTTGGGGGCCAAAAGCCCAGAAGCCCACTTCACCCGCTCTGCAGGCCCCCCAGTGGGGTAAACAGGCCACACGCACCATCCCGCCCAGAGGGCTCTGGCCCAGTGCTCGCCTGCCCTTTAGCCCAGGAGCCCCTCACCAGATGGCCCCAACCCAGGGCACATATGAAGCAGGAAGGTGGCCCCGGCGTGGGAGGTCCCCAGAGCCAGGGTAACCTGGGACTGGGCCGGGGTGGGCTGGGCACTTGGCCCCGTAGAGGGAGGCCTTGGTGGGTAAGGGGGCAGGGTGGAGAGGGAGCAGGGTTGTAACAGTCCCTGGGTCCAATGAGGACTCTGGAGATCAGACTGTCCCAACACTTAAGATCAGCTGAGAAAGCAGCAGAAGCCTCCAGCCTCACCCCCAGGCCCTAAGCCAAGGTGAGGAAGGGGTGAGGCCTCAGGGAGGCCACGAGGAAGTGGCCAAGGCTGGACATGGTCCCAAGGGGTGGGGAGAGTCATCTCGGGATGGGACAAGGGGCAGGTCCACCCAGAGCTCAGGTGGCGGCTCTGGGAGGCACCCAGGACTACAGCCCCAGGTCCCCAGCAGGCGGCACTCACCGGTTGTAGCCGCTCAGCGAGAAGGCGCCCTGCGGGGAGGCGGACGTGCTGCTCTTGAAGTAGTAGATGCACCGCTTGTGGATGATGACGAAGCGGAGGGGCCCTGCGGGCAGCGGGGCCGGCGGGGGTGAGCTGCGGGGGGCCGCTGGGCAGACTCCCCTCCGGACACCCTCCCCAGAGGCCCTGGGCCACAGGGGACCTGGCTCTGAACCTCACTGAATGGCAGGACAGGGAGCTGGGCTGGAACGCTGGCCCCTCCCCGGGAATCCGCTGCGGGTCGAATGCGGACAAATTCGTGGGGGTGGCCAGCCTCGGGGCAGGGGCAGATTTGGGGGGCTGGGCGGAGTTACCATGGGCCTCCAGGAACAAGGGCTATGAGGAAGGGCAGAGCCAGGGCCAGAGGCCCAGGGAGGCTACAGCCACCTTGCGGGGTGCCGTGGGGCTGCCGGGGGGTTCCCTCCTCCATAGGCTGGCACCGCAAGGGAGCGTGAGACGCGGCTGAGGAGGGGGCGGCGGTCACCAGGGAAGGAGCCAGAGGCTCAGAGAGGCAGGGTGCTTGCCCAAGGAGGCCAGCCTGACACTGGGACCTGGGGTCCTCCCATCATGCTCCCCGTCACAGGGGACTCACATTTCAGCATCTGCAGCTGGGTGCCGCCTTTCTTGTGCAGGTAGCCAGCCTTGGCCACACCCCCGGGCATGGTCAGCAGGTTCTGGGCACCGATAGCCTTCATGGGGACGGGCCAGTGCATCTCCTCGGCTGCCATGAAGCTGCAGTAAGAGGAGAAATATCTCAGACAGAGGAGGGGACAGAAGATGGCTTAGCTGGGGAAATGCACAAGGGACACTGCCAAGATCCTGGAGACCGCATGAAGATTCAAGGCAGTAAGGAGAGGGAAAGCCACTTTTCTGAAGGCCTCTGGCTTTCAGGTGGGACCCCACGGATACTTGGTCCCCGCAGTTGGCTCCTGGTCCATTCAGCCACATACCTGACCCCCAGGGACCCTGACTGCTAAGTGTGTCCCGTCACTGTCACTAGTTCATTCAGCACATGTCTACTGAGCTCAGGGCCCCACTGGGGTACAGCAGTGAATGTACTCAGGAGACTGGTGACTCAGTAGATAAGTCAGGCCTTAGTCCATGCCAAGTCCTAGTGCCAGGTAAGCCTAGAATGGGGCCTGCCCTAGACAGGAAGTCAGAGAGCGCTTCTGGGAGAAGGCAACAAAGATCACAAACTGAAGGAGGGAGGTAAAGAGGCACAAGGGCTGGGGCAGGCCGTGGGCACCCTCTAAGAGCTATGACTCTCAGCAGGGAGGGAGGGACATGGCCCCCAGACCTCCCACTCTCCACTCCTTACTAGCCTCAGCTAGCTTCTGCCCATCCCTTTCCTGAGCCCCTGGGGCCAGGAAGCAGGAAAGCAGGTAGCCAAGAGTCCCCAGCTGGGCCTTCTGGGAGACCCTCAGCTTCAGCTGCTGGGGTTGTACAGTGAGAGGGCAGAGCAGACACAGCCTGGCAGGCAGCAAACCTCCTCAGCCAGGACCACGACGACCACTTGGCGCATCGATGGTATCCACCCTGTGTGCTCATCAGCCTGGGGCAGCACTTGAGCAGGGCCCACAGTGACGTGGTCACCAGGGATGGCTGTCTCAGGGTTAACCCAGGTCTACCGGACCCCACCGGGACCCCAGATCCTAGTGTCAGGCCTGCCCCTTCTCTAGCCTCTCCCTCAGGCTCCAGCTGCGCTCCCCAAAATCCACCAGGTTGTTTCACACTTTCGGCCTCACTGCTACCCCGCCTCACGTGGAGAACTCCTGCTCATCCTCCAGGACCCCCATTCAGAGTCCCCTCTTCTGTGAGGGACCTCAATGCCCAGTCACATTCAGGCTCCTCCTCCCTGCCTGCCTGGGGCCCCCTGAACAGCACCCTCAACCCTACCCTGTTATGTCTGTGCCTGCCCCCACCCCAGGCAGGGCCTGGTCCCCGCGAGGCCCCCATGCAGTTGGAGGTGTGGTCAGTAGCGGAACCCATCCTAGCGGAGCAGCTAGAGACGGACGTACAGCCCCACCCCCAAAAGCACACAAAGAAACCATTCTGCTTTTAGCAAAGCAGAACCCTCCATCGAACGTCCGCCGCCTCCAGGTATCCAGGCCGCTGCTCTGCCACTCGCCACTCGGTCACTCCGGCCGCCCCCATGTGTCTCCATCTGCACACAGAGCCCACCCCGCCCGCCAGGAACCCACCAACAGCGAACAAAGACGCGGCCGCCCACCCCTGTGTCGCCCGGGCCGGGCCAGAGCCCCGAGCGGGGAAGGAGCGGGGTGCCCGCGCACACGCCCACCCACCGGGGGCTGCTGGCAGATGGGCAAGCCCGCTGTCCGCCGGAACCCCAGGCCCGCCCGCCTTTGTTCTCGCGGGAAGCGCGAGCCGGGGTCCGGAGCTCGGGGTCCCACCGGGGTTCGGTACTCACGGCGTCCAAGCGGCGGGCACGGCCGGCTTCCAGGGGCCGGCCCGCCTGCCCTGCGCGCACCGACACGGCCCCGCGCCGGGCCCCTCCGCCGCCTCGCCCCCAGCGCCCGTCCCCCGCCGGCCCCAGCTCCGCGGCCGGAGACCCGTGCCCGCCATGGCGCCGCGCCCCGGGCCCAGCGCCCTCCGCCCCGCGCCGCCGGCTCCTCCCCCGCGGGCGGGGCCCAAGACCAGGTGAGGAGGCCCGCCCCCCGCCCCGCCCCTGCTCCCCTGGAGGGCGAGGCGGGCGGTCGGGGGGCGGTCAGGTAAGGAGAGCCGCCCCTTGACTCCCTGGGCCCGCCCCTCCGCCCGTGGTCCCGCCCCTGCGCTCGTGGGGCCGCCCCCCGCCCCGCCCGGGCCTCGGTTTCCCCATCAGCTCCACTGAGGATGCGGCTTCCGGGGGGTGCGAAGCGAACGTCTAAGGTGCAGCCCAGAATCAATGATGCAAACGAGGCAGCCGCTTCGCAGCCGCCACACGGCGGGTTCCCGCGTGGCTGCAAGGCCCAGGCCTAGGCCCCAGGCCCCCAGGCCCCCCGCCAGCCAGTGCCCTGGGGGAAAGTGGCTTCTCCTCCCTGGATCTCCGTTACACGCCTGTGAGTGGGGCGATGGCCACCCTGACTCAGGGCTGTGGTGGCTGAAGCAGATCCAGCCAGAGGAGTCTTCCACAGGCTCTCCGGGTCTGCTGCCCCTCCTGCCGCTGGGGGTGGGGGTGGGGGCTGCTTCATCTCTCTGAGGGTCTGCTTGGGCACATGTGGGTTCCTCTCCCAGGAGCCCCTCAGGCCGGTCCTGCTGGCCTCCCAAGCATTCTGACTCCTCCACCTCCCACCTGCATACAGGCTGCCACCTGGGCGGGCCACCTGCCACTGGGGCAGCTCTGACAGCTTGGGCTCTGCTCCCACCTGGGTCCATACTGGGCTCCCCTCTCTGGTTTCTTGGCCTCCACCTCAGGCTCTCGGCCCTTTCCCTCTGCACCCAGCCTTCACCACTCACTGCTGCCTCCCCACACCTCCCCACGCGAGGCTCCAGCTTGCCTGTTCCCTCCTCTGGCCCTGGACGAGGCAGCCTCCTCTCCGCCACCCCTGGGCAGCCCCCCTCCGCCTCCTCTCAACTCGCTCCTCCACCTCCAATCCCTCCCCTCCATCTCCCTCCACCCGGCACACACGCCATTCCCATCAAGGCTCTGTTCTAGGTCTCAGGTCCTCCTGGAGCCGGCTCGCCTGTGCCAGCCAGCCCCGTGGCTCCCAGAACCCACATCCCCCAGGCGCCTTCCCCCAGGCCTTCATCCACTCCATCCTCACTGCCCGTGTCTGCACTTGAACCGAGTCAGCCCGCAAGAGTTGGTTTGAATGAACAACACCAGTCCTTCACAAACTTTTCCAAACACCGGAGAGGAAGGAACTCATGCTGTGCGGCCAGCATTGTCCTGATACCAAACCCCATGACGCCCCAAGAAAAGAAAACTACGCACCAATATCCCTCGCGAATTTAGCAAAGTGGATCTATACCACGCCAACGGGGACGAAAGGTTGGTTTAACAATCGGAATTCAATGAGCGTAATACATCAGACCAATTGAATGAAGGACAGAAACCACGTGATCGTCTCAGGAAAGAAAGCCCTTGCCAAAATTCAACTGGCCTTCGGGGTGAGACCACTCCACAGAGGAAACGTCCTCATCCTGCTGAGGAGCGCTCCGGTGAGAGACGGCGTGCGGAGCCCTACGATCAGGACAAGGCAGGGACGTCTGCTCTCACCACTACGATTCCACATGGTGCCGGAGGTTCTGGCCGACTGGATTAGGCAGGAAGAAATGAAAGGCATGCAGACTGGAAAGGAAGAAATGACACCCACAGACCAGGTGATCGGGCATGCAGAAAATCCCGTAGAAACGATTAGAATAAGCGAGACCAGCTAGGTGACAGGATACAAGATCAATACACAACGATCAGTCCTACTTCCACATACCAGCAGAGAACAACCCAAAAATGAAACAGGAGTTAGCTCAAGTGTCCCCTCTTGCAGGCAGCCTTCCCCGACGTCTGTGCCCCTCCGTGGCGCTAGCACAGCCCCTCCGAGCACTGACTACACTAGTTTGTCACTGTCCGACAGCCTCACCCCTCAAGCCCAACAGAAAGGGGTACCCAGGGAGCCCCAAAGGAGCTGTAGAACATTGACCCTAGTGGCTGGTGTGACTAGTTGCGTGGAAGGCACAGGAAATGGGAACAGAGCCCCCGCCCTGGTGTCGCACATCCCACCCATCTGTGAGGGGACCTGGCGTGTGTGCGGCGATGGGGGACAGCTGCTGTGAGGACGGACAGAGCCCACTGCGCTGGCTCCACACCTGGGGTGTGGCCCCCAGCCCATTCCTGTTCCCCTCGATGGTCGGGCAGGCACAAGCCTGTGAGGACCTCACTGTCACCCGGCCACCATCCCTCAATGGACAGAATCAGGGCTCCCAGGTGGCCAATGATGACCGTGAGTGGGGAGGGCAGGTCGTGACAGGGCCAGGCGGTCCCAACCTTCACTTCCCCAGGGAATGTCCTCACTTCAGGGGCAGATGCCGACATCCGCAGCCGGACATCCCAACATCCCCTGGCCACCACGGCCCTGCCCGGTACCTGTCGGGGAGCTGGAACAGCCCGTGCCTGACCAGCAACCTGTGCCAGGCTGGAGCATGAAAGGAAATGGTGGCTGAGGCTGAGGGTGACGATGACCCAGGGTGGCCATGGTGACCGCAGAGCTTTTGGGGTGGCCCAGCTCATAGACTCTAGCTCCACTGGTGCCCAGGAAAGTTGAGGGGGAGTCTCCAAGAGGCACTCACACTCCTGGCCTGCCTGGCCTCCCTGCTGTCTCCCTCAACGCCCGTAGCATCACCCCTGCCCCAATGGCCTGATGATTCAATTCCATTCACCCCAGGGCGCCCCACAGGCCTTCCTGCCAGCTCAGCACAGGAGGCCTCAGTCCCCTTCTCTACAAGGGCAGACACCCCAGTAGGGCCCCTCACCATGCTCTAGGGGTACCCGCTGAACCACCTTGGTGGGAGCTGTCAAGCTCAGTGCTAGACACCTGGGTTCCAGCCCTGCCAGCCCCGTTCCCCACAGAGACTCCACTTCCTGCAGTTCAAAGTGGGGACGGAGGGTCCAGCCCTCAGAGTGCGCAGACACCCAGCGGCACAGTGACAGGCCAGTCCCCTGGGGCCTGAGGCCACCCTCTGAGTCAGCACTAGCTTTCCAGGCTTGTTGTGCCATGAGAGGCTATGTTCCCCAAAGCTCAGAGAGGCTTCCTGGAGCGGGGTTCTGGGGACACATAGGTCGGTGCTGGGTGGCTGCCATGGTGCTGGTTCCGGGGCTCCGTGAGTCCTACCGTGAGTCCTGTGTGCTCAACCAGGACCTGTGTGAGAGCTGCACAACCTAAACACACATACTGTGTGTACATTGGTGTGCACATGTGTGCACGGCTGCGAGCTAGTGCATGAGACTGGGGGCGGGGGGTGGGGCGGGCCTGGAGGGCCGCGCTCCCACGGGCCATGCTCCCACAGCCCGCGCTCCCACAGGCTGTGCTGACATCCGCAGACAGACGCGGCCTGGCTGTGGTGAGGGAGCTGGCGCCTCATGTGACCACAGTGTCAGGTTCTTATCAGTGGTGACCAGGCTGGCCTGTGTGTGGGAGCCACAGGTGCAGTGGGGCTGGGCCCCCCAATGTACTTATTCCCACCATCACACACACATCACGCACACACATGCATACGCACACCCTCTCATTCATGCAAATGCACATGTGCACTCATACACACCCATTCGTACTCAGATACTCATATACGCACACGTACGCACGCTAATGCACGCACACAGACACTCGTACACGCACAGGTACGCACACTCGTACACGCACACAGACGCTCATACACGCACATGATGCACGCTCATACACGCACATAGACACTCGTACACGCACACGTACGCACTCTCATACACGCACACAGACACTCGTACACGCACACGTACGCACGCTCATACACGCACACAGACACTCGTACACGCACACGTACGCACGCTCGTACACGCACACAGACGCTCGTACACACACACGTACGCACGCTCATACACGCACACAGACGCTCGTACACGCACACGTACGCACGCTCGTACACGCACACAGACGCTCGTACACGCACACGTACGCACGCTCGTATACGCACACAGACATGTACACGCACACGTACGCACGCTCGTACATGCACACGTACACAATCATACACGTGCACACACACACCTCACTCGCACACATGTACACTCACATCCATTTTCACACATGCCCATTCACTCACCCATAAGGACACACTCATTCACTTGCTCACATGTACACACACACGGCTAACAAGACCCTTCATGGGTGGCCGGCCCCAGTGCCCTGGGCAGGCAGCGTGGGCACAGGTCACAGCCACCCCCAACCCAGTGGCCCAGTGCCAAGGTGCACCTGGCAGCTCCTGGAATCCCACAGGCTGGGGCTCCACTCCGTGTTCACACCAGAACACCGCGGCCAGAAGCACACTGGGCACTCGCCATGGGCCAGGCTGGCTCTGCCTCTCAGGGATCCCTTCACATCACCATCCCGCCCCCTGAGCTGTGACCAGCGTCACACCCACGTCACTGAGGAAGACACCGAGGGCCAGAGAAGCTGCGTAATTCGCCCAAAGTCACACAGCCAGTAAACGGTGGTGGGCTCGCCCCCTACCCCCGCCCAGCCAGTCCCCAAGCCTAACACACAGGTGGCACTAGGTGGTGGTAGGTGACACCTGCGGGAGGGGTCAGGACCCCAGTGCAGCCCAGCCAGCCCGTCTGTTCTTGCCTTTCGGTTTCCCTCCTATTTCCTCTTCCCGGAATCTTTCTCCATAAAAGAATCAAAACCAAACTCTTCTCTGAGGGCTGGTGACCAGCAGCCATGCCAGAGGGAGCGCTGCCCCCCGACGCTTCACAGGGACAGCTCCCTGACCAGCAGGCGCCCTGTGCTCCTCAGCTCTGTGCCAGGCCCCCACGCACCGCACCTCCCAGGCGGGCAGCCGAGAGCTCACACCGCTCCACCTGTCCCCCCAGCGCGCACACTCACACACACGGCACAGACCCGGTCACACACACTCAGTGTCACACACACGTGAGCAAAGACTCGGTCACATAAACTCGGTCACACAGACTCAGTGTCACACACGCACACACAGACTCGGTCACACACACTCAGTGTCACACACACGTGAGCAAAGACTCGGTCACATAAACTCGGTCACACAGACTCAGTGTCACACGCGCGCACACAGACTCGGTCACACACACTCAGTGTCACACACACGCGCGTACAGACTCAGTCACACAGACTCAGTGTCACACGCGTGCACACACTCGGTCTCACACACTCAGTGTCACACACGTGTGCACACAGACTCGGTCACACACAGTCACACTCACACTCAGTCACACACAGCCACACCATCACTCACACACGATATGTGTGCCCACAGTGCCCAAACGTCAAGGCCACCCCCGGCGGGGTGTGGGAAAGCTCACCCTGACCTGGGCCCCCACCCAGGCCAAGCACCCAGGGTCCCTTGGGCTCCCAGCGAAGTCCCATTGAGGGCCCTGTCTCCCACGCGGGGCCTCCCCAACTGGTTCTCTGCAGGCACCCACCGGTCCCAGGGCCACACCACTGACCTGAGGGCACTGACCCAGCACATGGCTCTCGTCCTGCCCGGCGACAGGTTGGAGGCAGGCATCCTAGCGCCTAAGGAGTCCGTGTGGCTCAGGGGCCACGGCGCAGGGCTGCGGCCTGCATCGCCCAGGCTGGTGAGGCCTGGTGCCCCTGTGCTGCTCCCAGTGCTCCCTCCTGCTGACGGCCGCTGGCTGCATCTGGGGCCTGTGGCCACCAGGGCTTCCTCCCCGAGCGGGGACTTCCTGTTGCCAGCTCCTGGGCAGCCCCAGGAGCCGACACTTCCTGCCCCCCACCCTATGAGTCCTGAGGCACAACTCAGGCCCAGGGCTGCGCCCGTCAGCACTGTTCGGCCACCCCACCTCCATCCACCCTGTGGTCAGAGACCGAAGCCCGGAGCCCCTGGGGAGACCAGCGGTGTCCCTGGGAGGGAGCTGCCACAGCTCCCCCACGGCCACCTCTGCATCGTGGCTTCTCCCCAGGAGACACTTCTCAGCCCAGGGCGTGAGGTGCAAGCTGTCTGGCCCCACAGGCACCCCCACCCGGCAAGGAGCCAGGGCTCCCCCCACCCCACGGAGCTCAGCCCTTCCCATCTGCTTCCTCCACCAGCACAGACGCTACCACCCAGCTCTGCCCTCTGCGGCCAAGCACAGCGGCTGTGCCTCTTGCACCGGGAACCTGGTGGGTTCCTGCCCTTTGACACCAAGGGACCAGAACCCAGGTATTTCCCTGCCACCCTCCCTCCCATCCCCCCAGGCCGGCGCAGCCCTGGGAGACAGCAGGACTCCTGGGAGGCACTTACGGGCAGTCAGAATGCAGCCTCGGCCAGGCCTGCTTTGCCCACCTGCTTTCCCCTCCCCGGGTCCACAACAAGGGAGCTGGGGGCAGGGGTCCCAGTCCTGGCCTGTCAGTGCCAAGGCCCCACATCCCCTGCCTCCCCTCCCCTGGGCTTGAGTACCAGGGAGGACAGGATCAGCTTGCGGGTAGGAGCGCTCTGGGGCTACCCCCACAGCAGGATTTGAGGGTGACAGGCCATAGGGTCCCCGGGAGTTGCAAAGGCCTCATCTTGTCACCAGGTTTCCTAGGGCACAGCCCCCAGAGCTGGCTGAGCCAGCACCTAGCTGTCCCGTACACTGTGTATGGGGACACCAGGGGGCAGCTCCCAGGCCGGGGGCCTCTGCCAAGACCCAGTGTCACCTGGGGGCCAGCTGAGGGTCAGACCCAGCCTGGAAGGCAAGCAGCTTCAGCTCTTGAGCAGCACTGCCCACCGGGCCCTGGCCCAGCGATGCCATGGCGGGAGTCACAGCCCAGAGCAGAGGGCCAGGGGTCCCGGGGCTGGTCAGATCTAGCTTCCCTCCAGGGGCTGAGGTCGGGAGCCCCTTGTCTCTGTTTCTCCACAAGCCCTCCCCAGGCAGCCTTCACCCCTGCAGCAAATAACATGGACATTCATTGTCCTGAACCAGGAATTCACCCCTGCCCCCAACACAAGCTCCGTGACCTGTTATGCTGTGCCGGAAGTAACCATGGGGTTGAGCCCACACCAGCACCCAAGCAGGGAGACGTGTGGGGCTGGGGTCCCCGCACAGAAAGCGCTGGTCTTCCACTCCACCCTTCCCAAGTTGCAGCTCCGCCCCTCGCCCCCAGGGTCAGTAGCACCTCAAAGTGCCAGGAGATCACCCCGCTCCAGCATGGAGGACCCAGGGCACTTACCAGGGTGGGTGGGGGCCAGCCAGCAGGGCTGGGCAGGGGCCAAGGGTCAACCTGAAAAACAGGCAGGAAGCGTTTTCACTTTGGGCCCTGGGGTCCGCGGCCTGCTGGGGAGCGAGGTCAGTGCCCAGCGCACCTCCACGGACCACGGGGACACAGGGGTTCAGAGAGGAGGGCGCTGGCTGTGCCAACACGCAGGGAACAGAAGGGTGGGGACTGGAACCGCGTCCCTGGGACCCCCAGCCCCAGCTCTCCCGTTGGAAAAAGGATTTCGCACATGTAATTAAGTTTGGGGGCTCATTCTGGATTTCCCAGAGGGTTCCTAAATCCAGTGTCCTCACGGGAGAGAGGGGACAAGACACAGAGGAGGAGGATGTGAAGACAGGCAGAGAGTGGCACGATGAGGCCACAAGCCAAGGAAGCCAAGGACAGCCAAGAGTCACCAGAGGCTGGGACAGAGGGGAGGAAGGGCTCTCCCCTAGAGCCTCCCGATCTTGGACATCTGCACCCCCAGAACTGTGGGACGGGACCTTCTGTCGCTTTAAGCCCCCAGCATGTGGGACTTCGCTTCGGTAGCCGTGGGAGACTGTTACACGTGGGACGCGCCACAGTCCCCCGCCCGGACTGCAGAATCCCACTCCCAGATGACTGGAAGTCCCAGGCGTGCTGTGCGCGGAGAAGCTGGCCCTGTGGGCAGCGCCCCGTGGGCACCCGGCTGGACGGGGCAATTCTGAGCTGGCCTTGCTGGATGTTCAGTGTCCCTCAGGCCGGCCCCCACCTCCTGGCCACGGGGTCAGGTCCCTCGCAGGCCCACACCCACTGTTCTTGCTGGGCCCACCTCCTGGCCTCTTGCCCACTGCGCCCAGGGACCAGGGACCAGGCCAGTGTGCTGGCCCCATGTGGGGGACCCAGCTCCCGCTCCCTGCCCTGGGCCCTGTCACACAGGACCACATGCCCCATAGCCAGAGCGGGCAGTCTCCTCCACCTGGAACTTGAATCCTCTCCAACAAATGCTCCTTCAACCTTTAAGGACAGAACCATCTAGAACCTCCCCTCTCCCCCGGCCCCGCCCGAAATCTCCAAGTCAATGACACAGCCCTGCCCACCAGAGTGTCACCATATTCATATCCCCGGCACTCCGCACGGTCCCCGGATGGTGCCTGGCCCACGTCCACACACGGCCAGACCCCTGACCTGGATGTCACAACACCTGCTGGGCCGTCACTCAGTCAGAATGAAGACTGTCACTTAGAGCCCACTGACCCTCAACAAGAACTGGCTGCGGCCACGGCCCAGCGATGTCCCAGGACCTCTGCAACAGAGCTGGCCAGAGTCCCCGTCCCCAGAAGACAGCACTGTCT
Organism: Lyroderma lyra; assembly: GCA_004026885.1. Classification (NCBI taxonomy): domain Eukaryota; kingdom Metazoa; phylum Chordata; class Mammalia; order Chiroptera; family Megadermatidae; genus Lyroderma; species Lyroderma lyra. The sequence continues at coordinate 84,132 of PVJL010005398.1, read as the reverse complement.
GGGCTCTAGGAGGCGTGTAGGGGCTTCTTGGCGCTGCCCAGGCTGGGGGCAGAGGCGTCTGGTCATTCCTGTGTCCGAGCCCAAAGGGAATTAGGGGACGTGCTGCTAGGGGCCCCCATGCATGGCTGCCTGAATGGCATGGTGCCTGGACTTCCGAGGAGATGGCCAAACTGGGGGTGGGGAGATGGGGTTTTGCCTTGGCACCCCCATGGAGGAGGCACAACTCCCTCACGTCCCACTGCCCACTGGCCACACAGCACGCTGGGGCCTTCCTCGCCTGGGCCCCGTCTCTGCCTCCAGCAAATATCCCCGAGCTGGGCAGCACCTCTCGTGGGCCTGAGAAGAGCTGGGGCCCGGTGCAGAGCCCGCTCCAGCCGAGCCCTGGACAGGGGGAGGCTCCCCAGGGGCGGGGACGGCTGGGCAGGGGCTCCAGGCCAGGGGACGAGGTCCGTGGCAGGCCGCGGTGAGGGGCGGTGGGTCCGGGGAGGCGCGGGCTGGCGGTGCCGCTCCCCGAGCCTCTCCTGCCCCCAACCACAAACCGGCAGAGGCGGTTCAGGATTCACACTTCAGTTCACCGTAACACGGACAAGTTTCCACCTTCTGAGTGTTCGAGAGAGCCTCTCCCGAGTGCTGACGCGCGGGCCCACCCACCCCCGCGTCCTGGGCACTGGCCCCACGGCCGCCAGCGTGGGCACCCGGGCCGCAGGCCCTGCCAGGGCCCAGGGCGCCGCCCCCCAGGAGAAGCTCTCAGCCCACGTCTGCCACCAGGGGACGCTGCCCGCCCACGTGACCTCGGCAGGCAGGACGGTGCGGTGGTCAGCGTGCAGGCCTCTTCGAGGACAGGCCCAGCTCAACCCCCTCCTCCCAGCTGGTGGCCCACTCTGAGCCTCAGCCTCCTGACCTGATTGGGGCTGCCAGCTCCTGTGTGGGTGTCCCAGGGACCGGCTGGCGGCACCTGGTTACCGGGTTTCCGCCGGCAACACCGCCCTCACAGTCACCCGGGAAGAGAAGTCTTCCCTCGAGCCGCCCCCGTGCGGGTCCGGGCCCCCGAGCACTCCGGCCCATCCCGGCCGGGGCCCGTGCCCACCGTGTTGGGAATTCCGCCCAGAGGGGAGGTGACGGGCACCTTCGCCCCAGCGGTCCACTCCGCGCTGAGGGCCATCCCTTCTGCCTCCTCGTCCCCGCTGGTCCCGGCTGCATGGCCTCTGGGCTGGACCCCGCTGTCCACACACAGAGCCCGCGTGCCGGACCGCCCCCCAGCAGCTAGGCCAGGCGGCACCCTCACACCCCACTGCTGCATCCTGGAGCGCCAGCTCCGCTCCGTGTGTGCCCGCTGCAGGGAGCCGGTGTGCACCAGGGACGTCCTGCAGCACGCCCGCCACCAGCTGGGTGCCTCCTGCTCTCCATGGCGTGCAGTTCATGGCGTTCGTTTGCTGAATTAAACCATTCCTCTTGCCCCAAGCACCCCCACTTCTCCATCCCCGGGGGGGCTCCGGCAGCATGACAAGTGCCCAGCTCTGCCGCCCTCCAGGCACGTGACCCACCCCCCAGCCTCAGTGTCCTCGCTCAGGCCGGCAGCCTTCGCCTGCAGAATAGGGGCGCGCCCAGGCCATGCACCCTCACCATGCACCTGGTGGCCAAGGCCCAGTCAGACCAGGCTGCCCACGCTGCTGCCCAGCCGGCAAGAGCGCAGGTGACACGGGTGGGCGGAAATCCGCCATGCACCTTTGGGGAGACATTCACAAGGGGACAGACTGTACCCTCTGAGGTCAGAATCAACTGACCCCTGGCCAGACTAGCAACCACAGAGTGCAGGACTTCCCCAAGTCCAGCCAGCCCCGCCCGTCCCCTTCCCAGCGGCCACTGTGCTCACCCCCCGGGGCACGCACACCGCTTTGGTCCCCTCAGCACACGCTCACTGAGCGCCTTCCCAGCTGGGCCCGAGGAGGGTCCGGACGGTGGTTCCGGTGCTGGGTGCCAGGCCTGCCCCGCGCCCCCACCCCCCCGGCTACACAGGGGCTGGGCCGGTCCCTTCCAGAGCAAGGCTGCCACCGACCGGGCCACCGACCGGGCCCTCCTGCGGATAGACTGTCCACCTGCTGAGGCCACGGCACGAGGGTCAGGGGCTGGGCGCACTTTCCTGCCCACAGTCACCTCTGGGGACAGGAGGGCTGGGGCAGGGGCAGGAAGCAGCCCATCCTCAGAGTGCGTCCCCAGTGCCAGCGTGTTCGCTCCACGGCCCACTCAGTGCCCGGCGGCCCAGGGGCAACCTCTGCTCTCCCGAGGCGGAAGCTGAGGCCGAGTGGGCTGCAGCCCTGCTCACCGGGCCAGCACTGCCGATGCGACCCAGAGCCCGGGCCAGCGCGCCCGCTCCCTGCCAGGCCTGCCTCTGAGAGGCAGGAGGAGGAGCCCCGGGGCCTGCTGGGCAAGGACACCACCCCCACCCCCAGGCAGAAAACCCACCAGCCCAGAGGGCAGCGCGAGGAGGGCTCCGGGCTCTGCAGAGGGGGCAGGGCACACAGGGGTGGGTCCTCAGAGACTCAGTTTGCCTGTTTTCTCCTGATCCCCAGAGTCCATGGGAGTCTGGTCAGGAGACCCTGCCGGCCACCAGCCCCCACCCTGAGCCCTGCTCACCGCTGCTGGACCTCTCTGGTTTGCTCTCCCTGGAAGTCTGGGCCTCAGTTTCCCCTCAGTACCAGGCTGTCCTGGGCTCACGCTGTGAGAACCGCTGAGACCCCGTGCGTAGTACCAGGGTGTGTGGGCAGACAGACTCTCAAACGACGCGAAGGAGCAGGCAGCGTACCTGTTCAGAGAACAGTGCCCCTGAAAGAAAGGGGGACCCCTCCAGAGCCACGGCCGAACCCCACAAGGCAGCTGACAAAACTGAGGCCAGAGAATGGCATGTCGTCCCCCTGGGCTGGGCTGGGCTGGGCTGGAGGCACGTGGCCTGACGCGCCGGCACACAGTGTCACCGCGACCCCCCGATGCTTCTGGCTTTGGGGCAGTGGAAGGCAGTCAGGGCACTGCAACCTGCCGGCAACCCCCACACCCTTCACCCCAGAATCCAAGCTGGCGCTGTCCTCCATCTGGGGCTCCCAGTCTGCCGGGAGGCAGCGACCTCTGACTCACATCCTTGTGACACCCACCCTGCCCAGACATGGTGACACACCAGGGAGCATTCTGAGAGGGATCTTTCACAGGAAGCAACCAAGCAGGGAGAGCACGCGGCAAGTGCCCTGGGTGAGCAACGGCTTGTACAAAGGGCCTGGGGTCGGGGTGAGAGCAGGAATGGACCTTCGGACAGAGGGGACAGAGGCAGGCCTGTCCCAGAATCGCCCGCTGTGTGTGGCTGGGGTCTTGGACCTGCCCTGGGCTGACCCTCCAGGCTGTCCCTGCTTCTCGTCTCCACACGAGGGACCTGGCACAAGTCACTTCGCTCCCTGAGCCTCACGCCCCACGTGGGCTTCTCGGTAGCAACACCCCGAAGACCAAAGGTCCCAGCGACTCTGCCACAGGCACCTGGCGCAGCGTTGGGTCCCAGGGCCTCTGAGGGTGGAGGGCTCAGCCCAGACCCCAGCACCAGGACGAGGTGACAGGGGAACACAGGGGGGACGCTGAGGCCATGAAGTTTGTGCTGGGGTGGCGTGGGAGTAGAGGAGGTGGCCAGAGAGACCCAGCCGCTCTGCTCCCGGCAGGGGCCATGGGTAGAGGCCAGAGGCCAGCCCGCTATCCGCAGGGCCTGGCCAGGGCAGCTGTCCAAGCCCTCCAGGTGGGCAGCCACTCCAGCTCATCGCAGCGGGAGCCACCGGGGACACAGGCCTTGACCCCACAGCGGTCAGTGGCCTTGGCGACCTCCCTCAAACCACACGGGGGCCTCCCTTAGACCAGACGGCTCCGGAATTCCATCGGGCCAGGCTCGTGGGTTAGGGCAAAGGGCAGCAGGACCCAGGGTCACGAGGTGGGTCCAACCACACAGGAACCAGGCTCACCATCTGCCTGGTGGGTCCTGGTCCCCTGCCGGCCTGGTCACGGCCATCGTCCACATGACGGGGCCCCATCTCTTTCGTTCACTTCAGCATCTTCGGGTTTCGAGGTGTCCCTTGTACCGGTGGCACCCAGGTGACAGGCCAGCCCCTCTGCCCGGTTGTGGTGGGCAGGGCCCTGGGGGAGCCCCTCCCACACCTGGCGTGGGGCTCACAGAGAGAGGGACAGACAGGTCCCGGAGGAGGGAGCCCGGACACAGGAAGAGGTGGACCGAGGGGCAGAAGGACAGAGGAGGAGCCTGCCTGCCGGAGGGCCTGGGCAACTGGGAAGCCCGGGCTCAGCCTCAGCGCTGGACCGGATGACTCATGGCTGCTGGCACCTGTCCCTGCCCCTCAGCAGGGGGCCTGGCTGGGCTGACTGGCCCCAGGCACCCTCACACTGCCCCATTGTTCGTAGGCCCAGTGAGCAGAAGGGTCTGGCCGGGGGGCCAGGCTGGCGGGAATGGGGCTCAGCCCCCTGCCTCCCCTCCCCCTCCTGGTGCAGTTTGTGCCCAGTCCTCACAGGGGGCAGGGGGCAGGGGCCAGGAGAGGGTCTCTATCTGGCCATCCTGCCGTCCCGCACGCTGTCCCCTTTCCAAGGCCAGTGCTCTGGTGGCATCCCCCCAACCTCCCATCCCCCACCCCCTTGCTCTGAGCCCCTGTCCCAGCCGCAGCAGAAAGGTGACTCTCAAAGACAATCGTGCTCAGTCTCAAGTTCAAGGTCTTCTCCTGGTTGGTGGTCAACCATGTTAGACACCCTCAATGCCCTTCCCTGACCTCCTCATACTGTCCCCACTGATAAACTTCAGCCTGGTCATTGGCCCCAACTCTGGTCACCCAAGACACCTCCTGATGCTCCGTAGTGAAGTTGGGTCCCGGTGTCACCAGGGTCCCCAACGGTGTGGGGTATCACAGAGCCCAGTGTGGGCTGGAGAAGAGGGCCTCCTCTGGTGGACACTCAGACCCACTGGTCCTGGGCACTCCATGCCGGGCCGCTCCTCGATGGAAGGCTCCAGTCAGGGCCCCTGCCCCCACAGCCTCGGGCTCTCCGGTCTGCCCAGCAGCCCCACCCCCACCCTGGGCACGGGGGACATCGATCACCAGATCCGCCAAGCAAAGTGCCCTCCTGGCCCTGCCGCTGTGGGCCAGCTGCCCTGATGGACGCTCCCAGAGGCAGGGTGGCTTCGGAGGCCGTGGAGCCCAGAACCAAGCGCCAGGGTGCCAGCCCCACGGCCTCCTCCCTGCTGGGGACCCACCGCGGGCTGGGCCAGCCTGCACTGGGTGGGGGAGGAGGCACGGCTCACTGGGCACGATAGCGACACCACCCCTCCCCAGGGACACAGCCACGGGGTCACAGCCCTGTTGGCCAGAAAAGCCAGCAAAGAAGACTGGGAGTAGGGGGCAGAGTTGGCACTGCCATCCTCACCAGCTCTGCACCCCTGGCCCCAATGGCCCCCGTGGGCGGTCACTGACTCCGGGTCTGCAGCCACTGCTTCGGGGGGTGTGGCCTCCAGACCCCAGAGCTTTGGCAACAGGAACCAGCCCCTGCTCCAAACCCTCCTCTACCCCGGGCCCAACCTGCCGCCCCCCTGCCTGCCCCCTGCCTGCCCCTCACACCCTCCACACCAGCACACTGCTGGCCCCTCGGGCTGGCCCCTGAGGCCCACGTCCTGCTGCCCACCCAAGAAGGCCCCACTCGGGTGGCCCACACAGACCTCCTGCACCACCGTGGGTGCTGCCCACTGGAAGGGGTGCAGGTCTGCAAGGGGCTGGGAGACCCAACATGGAGGCCGCTGGCCTGGGCCCAGAATGGGGCCGTGGCCTCCTGCTGCCCAAGACCCCAGCCCTGAGCCAGCTGCCCCCTCAGTGCCCGGCTGGTGGGAACCTTAGCGCGGGCAGGTCCTCCCAGATCCTCCCCAGGAGGCGGAGGTCCTCTTTCTCAATCCTCCTCCTTCCTCAGCGACTTCCTGTCCCCAGAGAAGGCACAGCCACCACCACGCACAGCACTTTGTCCTCCCGGTCACGTGCCCGAGAAAACGGGAAGACTCATCTCGGACAGGCCCTGCCCCAAGCACCCCCCGAGACCGGGCGCCCGGGACCCCAGTGTGGGCTGGGGGACTCCGAAATGGGCTCCCCCTCTCACTGCAGGTGCACGGGAGCTGAGCCCAGCTACGCCACAGCCCCCCGAGAACGAGGACCAGGCGTGAGCCTCCGCGGGGCCGCGGCGGCCCGGGGGCTGCACACAAGCCCGGCCAGGTCCCGGTGAGGCCCCCCAGGGCAGCTGTCCCTCCGCCTCCCCTCCGAGCAGCAAGAAGCTGGCACCGGGGGTCCCAGCCTGGCCCCTGCCAGGAAGCAAAGTGCTGGGGAGAGGTCCCCCGGAGCTGGGGGTCCCCCCCGCTGGGTGGGGTTTGAGAGAAGACAGGAGGCAGGGGAGGCCGGCCAGCAGGGCTGCAGCATGGACAAGATCCTGAGACAGGGCGGGGTGCAGGGTGGCGGCGGGCTGGGGCGCCACCCCCAAGCGCCATGGGCTCTGACAAGAGCTGGGGGTCGGCAGGGAGGCCTGGGTGGCCTGATGACGACGGTGGGGGCTCACAGCCGGGGGCACGACCACGCGTCCCACCCATCACTGGACGGCCACCGTGGTGATGGCAACCTCCCGCCCTGTGCTGAGGGACCGGAGACAGGACCGCTCCAACCACTGCCCACCGTGGTCAAACCCACCCAGCTGACCACAGACACCCCAACACAGTGTCTGCTCGGCCGTGAGGGGACCCGAGGGGTCAACAGCAGCCCTTTCTTGCCTCAAACGGGGGAGAAGAGCAGCTGGGGTGAGGGAGGGGCGTTCTTCAGGAGACAAGGTGAGCACAGGGTCTCACTCACCCATTCGGGGCTCCCGGGCCCCCCTTCCTCGATGTCCCCCCCCTCCGAGCGCTGCAGATCTGACCCGGCCCGGCCCACCTTAGGGACTGGCTCCTGGGTCCCAAGCCCGGGTCTGCCCTGTCCCAGGAGGCTCAGGGGAGCACGGGCTGACCCCAATCTTGACCCCAACACAGAAAGGACCTGCTTGCATTTAGGGTGGGACCTCATGGACACCTGCCTGGGCCTCAGTCCCCCCCAGCGGTACAGCTCCTGGGGCCTCGGGGCCCCGGGGCGGCCATGCTGGGGGGGGGAGGGCAGGCAGCGGGAGCCCCCGCGGGGCGGCAGGCAGGGCTGTGATGGAAACCCGGGAGTTCCGAGCAAGGCAGCGGCACAGCCCACTGGTACCAGACCCCAGATCCTGCCAATGCCACGGCAGGAGCCCTCCAGGGTGATGGCACGTGTGTCTGTGACACTAAGCAGAGAGCTGAACACACCGAGGCGGGGAGCGCCTGGCCCGGCCGGGCCGTGCCCCAGCCGGCGGGGCCGAGACTGCCCGGTGTGCCCGCCCGCCCGCACAGCAGGCCTGCAGAAGCTTCTAGATGCTTCGGTGGGACCTCCTACTAGGAGAGCCTACACTCGCCCTCACCCCTCCCTGGGCACATGGCACGGGCATGCAGAGGTGGCCCTGTCCTTCCCGAGTTCCCAGTCAGGCAGGGACGGCAGACAGGTAAACATGGTGGCCCGGGAATGGGCCGGGGCTCAGAGGAGGCACCCAGCTCGGGGGTGACCAGCTCGGGTCCCCTGAACACAGACATTTCTGAGGGAAGGGGTGACAGGCTGGGCTGCTGCCACCCGGGGGCGGTGTATCTGTCAGCAGCAGGCCTTGCCCTCCGACCTGCAGGCCTGCCCACTCCTGGGGTCCATGCCTGGCCCAAGGCCTGGCACTCAGGGCACCCAGCAGGCATGAGAGGAGCAGGGGTGCAGCTTTCTGAAGGGCCCCAGAGTCAGGGCCTGGAGTGGCGGACAAAGGCCCAGGGCCCCGGGGGTCGGTGGGCGCCGCCCCCAGGCTCACACCAAGGCCCCCGCTGGCATTCCAAGCCCCCAGGCCAAGCCCTGACCTCTCTCTCCTAGCCGAGGCAGCAGCACCGAGGGCTGGGGCCTGGCTGGCTCCTACCCCTGCCTCGGGGCAGCCCAGGGTATGAGGACACATGGCTCTCTGACACGGAAGAGAGGTGCCGATGACGACAGCTCTTCGGGCGGGGCTGGAGGGAAGCCTCGAAATGGAGCCGTGGGCTCAGGGAGGGGCAGGGAGGCCGGCCAGGGTCTGGGGGTGCGGCCTTGATGGGAGGACTCGGGTACCACAAGTGGGAACTGTCTCGACCCCATGTCACAAAAGTAGGACGCTGAAGCCCAGTCACGTGGATGCAAAGGGGACATGGGCTGCTCCATGCTGGGACGGTGCTCCCTCCGCCTCCTGGCAAAGCTCCATGCCAACTCCGGGAGCCTCCGGGGGAGCCTGCCCGGGCTGGCCCAGCACCCGCCATCCCCCGACCCTGGTCACAGCACGCACATCGCCACCTCCAGGTTCTCACCAACACGCCTGGCGGACTCGGCAAGAGCCACACCCTGCCCGGTGGCCTTTACCCGAGGGGCTCATGATAACTGTCTGATTCACAAGGACGCAGAGGGCATGTCTCAGAGCTGGAGTGTGGCCTCAGGGCATGGGGCGTGGGTACCTCGAGGGTGCCCACCGATGCCCCGGGCTCCGCAGACCTCCCCAGGCCGCTGCCTCAGGAGCCTCACTGACCCATGTGGGCTGAGGCTCTGTCACCTCAGGACCTTGGGGTCAGAGGTGAAAGAAGTGCCAGCGCTGCCAGCAGGTTCCAGCCTGGTTTGTGACCTGGGACAGCGGCAAGCAGGGGCTGACCCCTCAGGTGGCCCCAGAGCTGGAACCTCAGAAGTTCTGGTGCTCAGGGGGTGAAGCAGGGAGGTGGGGAGCCCTTCATCCCTTCAGGGGAGCCTGTGCCACCTCATGCGTCATGAGGGCCCCTGGCTGACGAGAGATCCAGTTGCGTTTGCCCTTTACTCGTAAGCTCCTGGGGTTAGGTGCAGCTCAGGCCCCTGTCCCGGAGCCCAAGCCCATCAGTGTGGCCCAGAGGCAGGGGCTGCTGTCCTATGAGGGTCAGGACATGTGATTCACTGAGGAGGCAGCTCCATTTCTCTCTGCATTGTCCCTGCCCTCCTGTGCACAGCCCCAGGGGTGGTGATGAGGCCTGCCTGCCTGGGGCTAAAAAGAGCCCCCAGTGCTCTCCACCACCAGCTCCGGGACTCAGGTGGCCACACGTGGGACTGTCCCTACCACCAGCTCCGGGACTCAGGTGGCCTCATGTGGGACTGTCTCCAGCCATTAGATGCCCGGTCAGGGCCACTGGGGAGATCCAGGGGCCTTCTGGAGAGATGCCACCTTGTTGGGGGAGGATTTCAGCGTCCTGAGAGTCCCCTCCCTGGTTCCCAGGCTCCTGTGCACTTTCACCATGTCCCCATCCACACCCTCACCATATCCAGTGCCCACCAGCCCACTCTGGTCAAGCTCTCCACTGCCAGACTTGGGCTCAGTCTGTCCCTGCCATCATGGCCATCTACCACGGCCCAGGCAGTCCTCTTCCGGATTGGGAAGGCTGCGTCCACTGGCCACTGGCAGCCCCTCCTCCGGCAGCAGGCTGCCCAGTGCCAGCACGATACCCAGGGTTAGTAAAGAAGCACATACGTGTGAGCCACCTGCAAGCCAGTCAGGGAGGGCAGGGCCTGTCACAGTCACTGTCCCTTGGTGTCCCACGATAGAGCTTCAAGGACAGAAGCCAAGAGAATCCAGGTGGTTCTCCGAACCTGGCTGCTTCTGATGGACTCAGGCCTTTGTCATGAGACCCAAGTGGGTGAGGACCTGGGAACCTGCCCTTTGCCCCAGACTTCCCCAGGCCCGGCCCCACCCCCACCCCTACCCCTAAGCAGAGGTGGCTCTGCAGTCCCTGACCTCCAGCGCTGAGGGCTAGGGAAAGCCACCCCAGTGACTCACAGTCACTGACACCAACCACGTGCCACCACCAGCCCCCCGAACATACATCAGCACCCCTGAAGCAGAGAGCGCCTCACTGCCCCACTGTACAGACGAGGAGACCAGGACTCAGCAGTGCGAAGTCTCCTGGCTGATGTCACACTGCTGGGAGATCCAAACCCAGGACCCCCTGCGACCACGGCTGGGCCACTTCATGTCTCCGTGTCCCGCAGGGTCCCATTGCCAGGCTTTCCTGCGTGCCAGCCTGCGTGCATCCATGTGGGGGAGGAGTGGTGGGCCTGACTCAGCACCCCACTGTCCTCTGTCCACCCGAACAGGAAGGGCCAAGGCAGACTGGGAGCCTGCCTCCCCTCCTATCTCCCCCAGGCGAACCTCCTTGGGGGCACCTCCCTGACTCCATAGGTTTGAGGGTCTCCCCAAAAAGGTCAGGCCCTCTGTCAGCACCCCTCCTTGCAGATGCCTGACAAGGACTGGCCTGTCCCCACTGCCCCGAGTGCAATCCAACACAGGACACAGAGCCAAGTGTTGGGGGAGGGGAGTCTGACAGAGCCCCTGTCCTGGCCCCTGGCCTACCTGCAGTGAAGCCCTGGCCCCCAGGGAAGGGTCCTCTGCATGGGTGTCCTGGGTACAGGACACAGTGTGGGGAGACACAGGACGTGGAGCCCAGCCCCCTCCTCTGGTCTTGCAGAGCCTGGGCCAGAGAGAGCCAGGGGCTGACCCTGGGTCACACCCAGTCAGTGCCAGGCTGCACTTGAACTTGGAATCCCTCGCTCACTGCAGGACTTGCCACGGCCCCTCCGACTACCGCGAAGAAGTTCTACACATTGCACCACCGTCGGGCAGGTAACATGTCCTGAGCCCCCGTCGTGCTGGACCTGGTTACACACCTCACCGGCAGGGTCACAGGGGTCTGCTGCCCCCCACCCACTGCTCTCAGAATGGCCATCCAACCCGCAGGCATGGACATCACAGCACCGATGGACGGGCCAACCAGGGCACAGAGGGAGGATGTGGGTGCTCAGGGCCACATAGCGGGGCAGAGGGAGCAGCCCCAGCCTGGCACCCTGCGGGGCGCCCAGGCCTTCTCCTGTACCCCCAGCGGGAGCCAGCTGTCCGCACCTCCTCACCAGGGGAAGTCAAGGCTCAGAGCAGGGGAGAAGGGCTGGCAGCTGGGAGGGAAGGAACCCACATGTGGAAGGCGGTCCCCAGCCCCCCACGACCCCATCCACGCTGACATCCTCTCTGACACTTCACTGCTCCCCAGAGTAAGAGCCGTGGATGCCCCAGAGTCAGCCGCGGGGCTCTAAGTCACTCACACCTCAGTGTGAATCAGCTCCGGCCGGCGGCTTTTCTGCACCTGCGTGGACCCGGCGGGGGGACTAAAGCCAGGACCCCCGGAGGCGGCGGGAGCCCGCGGACGCCCCGTCGGGGGGTACCTGCGGAGGCCTTCGAGCCCCAGGGCCCCGGGGCAGCCAGGGTCAGAGGAGGAGAGGGTCGCGGGACCGACACGACGCCCCTCCCCATACCTAGACTTCGTGGGGGGGGGGGGCGGCGCTCGGAGACTCTCCGAACCCGCGCGCTTTTCCGGGCAGGGGCGCCGCCGGTCTCCGCGCTCGCACAAGCTGCCCGCCCTCGCCCGCCCCACGGCGAGGACACGGCGCCGGGGCCCGGGGCCAGCCAGGGACACGCGATCGCCCCCCGCCCGTCCGCGCCCGCCGCTGGGCCGTACCCACCAAGGTTCCGCTCCCGGCCTGCGGGCTCCGCGTCCCGGCGGCGGCTCCAGGCTCCACCGCCAGGAACTCGAGCAGTCCGGGCCCTCGGCCAGGAGCTGCCTCCCGTGCGGCCCCGCCTCCGGGCTCCGCCCCGCCCGGGTGCCCGGCCCAGTGCCCGCCTCCCCGCCCCGGCCCCGCCTCCCCGCCCCGGCCCCGCCTCCCCGCCCCGGCCCCGCCTCCCTGGGCTCCGGGCCCCGCCTCCCGGACCCGGACCCGCCTCCCCGGGCTCCGGGCCCCGCCCCGGCTCAGGCCCCCAATGACTACTCTCGGGAGCTGGAGGCCCCGGGGAGGGGAGAGGGGGAGGAGCGGTGGCGGGGTGGGGGACCGGGAGCTCGCAGTCCTGGTAGTCCGAGGTTGGGCGCGGGACCTAAGGGTGCAGGGACCTCCGCCTTTCCCCACCCCCTCACCCCACCCGACCCCACCCGGCTCCCAGTGACAAGGCTGATGTCTGCAGGCGTGGACACGCTGTCAGAGCACAGCACACAGTAGGTGCTCAGTAAATAGCACATGAGCGAATGAACACCAACTGTGTCTGTCCCTTGCGTGTGTCCTCCCTATGACACCCAGGGCCCCCCCTGGAGGATATGCTGTCCCCAACCCACTGATCCTGTCCCAGAGCTGCCCAGCAATGGGTCCCAGACACCAGCAAGGGGAGACCTGACTCCAACAGCCCACACCCCGCACTGGTGAGACACACCTGGAGTCAGAGAAGTTAATGAGGGGTGGGAGAAAGTGAGAGAGGCCATAAAACCACGTGGCCAGGCTCTGAGCCCCCTGGGGAAGGGACCAGGGCCACCATGGGACCTCTGGTGAAGAAGGAGCAAGGCCAGGGGAGGGGTAGCTGGAGGTGGTGGAAGCTGCGGGGAAGTCCTCAGTCAACAGGACCTCAGTTTCCCCATCTGTAAGTTTCGGGGAGGATGGGGGCAAGCTGGGCACCCAGCACTTCATCCGCAGGGCCTGCCCTGTCTGTAACTCCACCTGCCCGCAGCCCAGCCTGAAGCCCTGGCCCCTCCAGCCAGCAAGCCTGCTGTGGAAGTGGCCCGGCTCGGCCGCCCTGACACCCACAGGGTCCCCCTAGGCCCGGATCAGGGCTCGGCACCGGCTCAGCTGGGCCGGGGCTCCTGATGGAGCACTCACTGCCTCAGGCCTGGACACGCTTGTCCCTGATGGCCGCTTCCGCAGACCCAGTGCCAGCCCTGTGCTGGGTGCTGGGGACCCTGAGATGGTACTGGGAAGTCCCTGCTCTTGTGGCGCATGGGAGGGAACAGGTGGAAGCACAAGCAGACATTGTTATGTCACTGTGAGTGACCTCTTCTTGGAGCAGGTGTCTGGGGAGAGGGACAGAGACTGCGAACAGAGGAGAGCAAAGCCAGACACTCTGTGTCCCCCTCCAGAGCATGGCCACAGGGCAGGGGCTGCCAGCTCTGAGGTGACAGGTGGCAGACAGCCTTGGTATCCAGGTCACTAAAGACAGTTTGGACAGACCAGGACTCTGGGGAGAATTATCACCCAGGAAGGCTCGTCACCTCTGTGTGCACAGCGTCCCAGCCAAACGGGGAACGGAGACTCTCACAGCTCACTCGCTCGGGTCCTGCCTCACCAGTCCAGCTCCACGCACTGTGGGGCGCGGGGACCCTGGCTGGGACTTCAGGGCAGCTCCGAGCAGCCTGCCGAGCCAGGAGCTGCAGGAGGCAGAGGTCAGGACACTGGGGCACCCGGGGGTCCCCACGGGAGCTGGCAGGACAGGTGTGGGTGAAAGGGCCTGGCCGGCTAGGGAAGGTATATAGGCAGGCCCAGCTCTGCAGGTGCTCAGAGGAGAGGCCAGGAGCCTGGCTGGCCGGGGCAGAGGGGTGCAGCGCCTCTGCAGAGCATGTCCACATTAGGATATGCAGGTGATCCCTCCGCCACCCATCACTAGAGTAGCCATGGCTGCTAATCTGGCGGCTGCACCAGGGCCCAGAACATCCAGACGCAGCCGCAGTCTGGGGGTGGGGGACAGGCCCCTGCTAAGATCAGGATGGGATGGGGGCAAGGTCTGCTGCCAGCCCAGGGGTCATCGCCTCCTACAAAGCCTCGGGCTTTAAGCAGCACTTTCGTGAGCCATGACCTGCCCAAGGTCACGCTGCCCGTGCCCTCCTCTGCGCTGACCGCCAGGCTCACAATCCATGGCCCACTCGCTGCCGTCTCCCCCGTAGGTGTTGCTAAACATCACAGGTTGAACAGGTCCCAAAGCCAGCACCCCCTTCCCCAGCCTTCCCGGTCTCAGGCTGGTGACCTCAGCGTCCTTCCTGTGACCTCCCCCCTCTCACCCCGAGTCCCGTCTGTTTGGAAGTCTTGGTGTTTCCCCCTGCAAAGTACACTCAGAATCCTGCCCCTCCCCACCCCATCCGCGTTCACACCAGGCGGGCCCCATCCCAGTGTCAGTCACATCACTCACTTCCACAACTCTGGAACCTCCCAGAGCAAATGCCTGTGTCCCTGCTGCAGGCACACGCCTGCACGACTTGCATGCCCCCTCCCAGCTCCTCTCCCCGCACTCTGTTCGCCATGCACGTGCCCACCTCAGGGCCTTTGCACGTGCTATGCCTGGCTCCCAGGTCTCTCCTCCTCCAGGTTGCTGCATGGCTCACCTTCCCACGGCCCTGGGGCTCTGCTTCAGTGTCACTTTACTTATTAGACAGCCTTCTCCTCATTTCTCTTTTTGAAGTCATCCACCATCCTCAATCCCTCCCTCCTGTCCTCTGAACCCCTGTCTATTTTTATGTGTTACGGTCAAGCCCCTCTGGAGTGTCCTCTCATAGGGTCAGCACAATGCCTGCCGGAGTCACTGCTGCTGCCGCCCCAGGGCCTCAGCGCCTGCCTGTCACAGAGTACATGCTCAATGGATGGTTGATGAATCAATAGACAAGGCCTCAAGGGGCAGCCCCAAGGATAGGCAAGCTCAGGCAGGGTTGCCCAACTGGGTCTCTGGGTCTGGAGGACCCAGAAATGGCTCCGTGGTCACCCTGAGCCCCTGTGTCCTCGCCAGGCTGGCCGTGATGGGAGAGGAGGCCCTGGGCAGGCCGGCTTCTGGGCAGGGCCAAGGTGGCAGCTGCATGGCTGCACCCTCTGGCAGCGTGCCTGCTCAGCTGGGGACGCTGGGGGACAAGTTCCCACTCCACTCCCCAGTCCCCTCTGCCATGCAGCCCAGCAGGGGAGGGAGGTGCAGTGGGGCACCAGGAGAGTGGGGGCACTGGCCGCAGGGCTCTGGGAGGCCTTACCTGGGCAGTGGCTCTGAGAACAGGGCCACACTAACCACGTGCACTCAGCATGGGGCACAGGCCGGGCCGGACTCCCCACCTGAGGCTTCAGGCTGGTCCTGATGCCTAGACCTGGCATCTGTGCCTTCTCATGCTGCCTGGCCCCGGGTGGCAGGTGCGGGTATCTTTCCTCTGCTGGAACCAAGGGGACAGCAGTGGAGCGGGGCTGGGGGTGGGCTGTGGGGGCTGGTTACTGCACGCCTGTGCTGGGCATGAGATGTGGGGTGGGGGGCTCCAGTGGCTGGTTCCCCCTGCCCTGCAACCCTCTGGCACCTTGCTGGGAGAGCAGCCCAGCATCACCACCCCAGGAGGCCTCCCTGCCCCAGCTCTCCTGCCCAAGTACCAACGGCCATCCCGCCCTCACCCCCTGCACTGCACAGGACTGGCTGGGGACCCGGAGCCTGGGCCCCGGCAGTCACTTCTGGGTCCCATGCATCGTCACCAACAGGGCCCTGCTTAGAGGCTGCCCTCGGTGGGTGGCCCCCATCTGAGGGCTGCTGGCCAGGCCGCCCACCCTGAGTACCTGGAGGGCAGGGCCTGTGTCCGGCTACCACCACTGCCCCTCGTGGCCAGCACAGGCCTGGCTGGGCAGTGTGGGTCAGCATCTGCTCCCCTCCTGGCCACCTGACAGAGGTCGACAGAGTCAGAAGAAGCTTTAGGGGTGGAGACCCGATGGCACAGAGGGTTGGTGTGTCACAGCCCTGGAGGGCATCCTTGGGCCAGCCAATGTCCGTCCCCGAATGGGCTGCACCCCCACTGCCAGCCCCATCAGCACCCCCAGCCTGGCTCGTCTGCTGCCTTTGCCTTTGTGTGTTCGGGTAAATTTTCTCCATAGAAGAACAGGGGCAGGCGGGCCCCACCACGAGGATCTATTTTAAACACCACCCCCGTGGGCAGAGGACAGGCCCACGCACACTGGTGGTTCTATTTTTACATCCAAACACTCTGCTCTCAGCCCCCAGAGCCCAATTTGGAACTTGAAAGCACCCCATTCTATTCTGGGCCCCACTTCCGGCCCTGGTGGTGTGGACCGGGTGGGTGTTTGTACACACCGAACCCTCCGCGCCCTCCGGAGCCTCTGAACCCACGTGACTGTGTGACCTCGGGGAAGGCACTGGGGTCTGGGAAGGGGAAGTTGTGGCCCTTGGGATGCGAAAGCCTCACATCCTCCCAGGGGGCCGCCATCTACCACCCATCGGCTCAGGGGGAGGGGTGTCAGCTGGCCCTTCCCTGGGCAGCACCGGACACTGGGATGAGGTGCATGAGATGAGGGTGTGAGGTGCCCCCTTCAGCAACGGTGCCAGGAATGAGGGGTCAGCTCCCCCAGCCCTGCCCTTCATGGCCCTGGCGAGACCTGGCTGCCTGGGCAGGCTGAATGAGGAAGTTGCCCAGTGGGCCCCCAGAACTGCCCCCTGGACCTCTAGCAGGCTCTGGGAGGGTGTCCCAGAGCATCAGCCACCCCAGTGACAACCGGGACTCGGACAGGAGGCTCAGGGCACGCTGGGCCCGGGCCCCGCAGCGTGTGTGCTCACGCAGAGCCAAGGCTGCCTGTCCGCCCCGTGTTGCGCAGTGTTGAGGGCGAAGTCTCGTGTGCTTGTCTCAGCCCAGTTGTAGAGCGTTGGAGCGCCCGGCTAACCACGGGGGGGTGTGTGGGGGAGACCCTCGCTGAGCCGGCTCCAACTGAAATGTGAGGACAGACCAGAGCCTGAGCCGAGCTGGAGGGACATGTGAGTGACACAGCACTACGGACACAAAGAGGCAGGCTGACTGGGTACGAGGCCAGAGGGGCACAGCCAGCTTTCGCGCGTGAAGGGGAAGCCAGCTGGTAGGACACACGAAACCACGCCAAAAAGGCGAGTGTCACAAACGCGTGAACAACATTGGAAGGAAAACCACCCGCTGGGGACGGGCACGGCCAGCGGCTGACCAGGGGCGGGCAGACACAGCATTTTCACGAGCTGTGGAAGCCGCTGCCTTTAGCAGGTGGCGGGCACCGACGGCGATTCCCCCGGAAGAACTCTGGGCGACCCGTAACCACGTTTAATGCGCGCTGCCTCCCCAGGAATTCAGTAAACACAATGGGAACAAAAAACCGGGCCACGGCTGGCTTCGTGAAGAAGAGAGAACTCGCCCTTTCGGCCTGCGGCCTGCGGCCTGGAAAGGCGGACAGAGGCCGCGCCTGCTGCCCCAGGGCGTGTTTACTTATGCTAAGGAGAGGCGGCACTCTCCCCGAGGACTACTGGGAGCGCGAGGTCACATCCTCCGACTACCGGCGAGGTGAGACCGCAGGCTGACTCATTTGCATGCGTGCCACTCATTACCGGAGCCGTGCCTGCCGGAGAGTTCCGTGGTTTCACAAGGTTTCTTACAAAACAGCCTTGCTCTCCCCACTTTCCATGGCAACTTTTAGCTCATTCTTTTGGTTTCACCGTCATGTCCCCAAACAACACACTTATAGTGCTACTTCCTGACCCCCACTATCACTGTCACCGTTTTGTGTAGACTGACCGACACGGTGGACACCATGACGCTACGCAGACACTGTTCATGCCTGACCCGCGCAATGTGTCACGTCGGTCACTTCTCCTGTCTTGCTCGACTTCTTGTCCTTGGACTTAACGTCTTCGTTTTTATTTTGCTGAATTCCTCATTACTAACTCAGCTCCACCTTCTGCCAAATGTCCAGTCTCGCCTCGGACAGGCCGGTGTATTAGGTCTTCTGTCTGCTGGGGCTCTGCTCTGTAAGCTGGGGCACAGCCTTCCCAGCACCCCAAGTCCCCCCACCCCCTGCCTTCTCTCCGCTGCAGGAATCCCTGCTTCCTGCATTCCACGACTTCCCCTTTCTTGGTTTCCTCCCTGTTTGGTGGAGCTGCCTGAGAAAGGGTGCAGGGAGGCAAACTTTTGAGGCCTTATCATTGTGAAAATAGATTTCTGCTCTGCTCACTCTTGATTAATAGTTTGACAGAGCATAAAAGTCTGGCTTAGGAAGCACTTCATTTCAGAATGCTGAGGATTATCTTCCAGTTTTGAGCGTGGCTGGTGAGAAGTCCGGAGCCAGTCGGCCCCTAGAGGTCACCTGCAGGCTACCTCCGGTTTCTCCGCACACGGGAGGGAGTTGACTTGGTCTCCAGCGTCCTGAAATGCCCCTTGGACGTGCCCTTCGTGTGCATCTATTTTCATTCTTGGATCTGAGCAATCCCACTGCAAGGAGATTTTACACCAGGAGAGGAGAGGAGATTCGGGGTGGGGGTTGCTCAGCAAACACCTGAGGAGCCTGGTTGGTGTCTGCCGGGGACCAGATTGGCCACCCCAAGAGCTTCACTCCCTGGGTTTGTCTGTCCTCTGCAGTCTCTGCCTTCAGGAACCTCTTTGTTATAAAGAACTCCGACCAGCATGAAGCTTTCACACCTTAACTTCCAGGTAACCATTTAGCTGTCACCCAACACCTGAGTTGACAGGTAATAGCTTGGCTATCAGCTGACACCTGAGTATCAGCCAGCACCCTCGCTGATAGACATCCCCTTGAAGCGGGGGCGGGGGGGGGATCCTAGGAGGGGGCAAATGGCTCTGATGAGGAAGGGGAGGCGCTGGCTGGAGACCCAGGAGCCACCATCATGGCAGAGCCCACCAACCGTGAGGCTGGGGGCTTTGGGAGCAGCTCCCCTCACAGGTGAGGTCACCTCCTGCTAATGGGCACATGACCGTAATCCAGACGGGGTGGCCTCCCTGGGAGCCATGGTGCACACTAGCCACACGGGAATGCCCCATATGATGTGACATTTGGATGTGTTTAATGAACAGGAGGGCGGGCCGCGCTTGGCTTCTCCCGAGTGAGCAGATGCAAACACTGAGGCCACAGCCGGGAGAGGTTGGTCAAGGCCCCCATGCAGGGCCCCCCTGGCTTCCTGCCCCGCGCTCTCACTGCCATGCCCGAACCCACCCACTGCAGGAGGTTGCCAAAGGCACCCCGCCCGCAGGCCCCCCAGGGTCACCTCCTGGCCCTCAGCACTCTGGCTGGGGGAGTCCTGCCTCGCTGGCCCGCCTGGAAGTCTCCCACTGCCCAGGGCTGGGAAGGGAGGCTAAGGGTCCCAGGAGTTGGCATCTTGGCCAAAGGCCGGGCTGTGCAGACCCCTCTGCTCCCATTAGAAGGCTCAGAACATTCTAGAATCCTCTCTCTGGGCCAGAGAGTCTGAAGAGGTGCCCCAGCACTAAGTATGTCTGAGCAACGGAACATGGAGAGCAGTTATGTTCCTAGCAGGGCTGTCAGGCGTGTGACGTGTAGGGCAGGAGAGGAAAGGCCATGTGAGGACACGGCAGGAAGGCAGCCCTCGCAGGCCAAGGAGAGGAGCCTCAGGAGAGACCAACCTGCCAGGGCCTTGAACTTCCAGCCTCCAGAGCTGGGAGACGATAAATGCCAGTTCTCTAAGCCCCGCAGTGTGTGACATGTGGTTGTGGAAGCCCACCCTGACGGGTACACTCACTTTTCCACGACGGGGAACTCTGCATGTGAACATGCAGGGCCCACAGGGCAGGAGGAGGCCCAGGCGGGGACGTGACACCCAGTCTGGGACTGTGGGGGTGGGCCCCCAGGGGACCCCCAGCCCCGCACAGCCTCTTTCTTGGCACTGCTGCCTCCAGAGGCCCTGGCTGTGATTGGGCCGGAGAGGAGGCCAGGAGAAGGCCAAGGCGGCGCAGGGAGGAGAAGTCAGAGGCCAGGGGAGGAGACCTTTGGAGGAACGCAGATTTGACAGTTCTCCCGAGGGAAGTCCCCGCGCTGAGGAAGCAGGCCGCCCCCGCCGCGCCTGCGCTCTCTGGCCCCTCCCTCCTCCCGTCCGTTCTCCCGGAACAGCCGGGTCTCCTCTGCTGGGAACCCCACGGCCCCTCCCTGCTCCTGGAATGAGGCCCAGCCCCTCCCAGAGCCTGGAGCCCTCCTGCTCTGCACCCCTCCCCCCTCCCTGGGCCACACGCCAGGCTGTCAGTCCCCGGAGCGCCCCACGGGCCTGTGCAGGGACTCCCCCTCTGCGTGGGACCCACTCAGGGCTGCGCCTGCTGCTTCTCAGCTCTTGGTCTGCAGCCGAAGTCCTGCCGCCCCCGCGGCCCTCCCGCCTTCCTGAGCTCCGCGTGTGTCGCTTCCACAATTTCCGCCTTCCTTCCCTCTTCCTTACTTTGAAAGGGGGCCCCTCTGCACCACTAAAACGCTGCCCGTGCGACCCCGCCCCTGCCTCGCACCTGGGTTTCCCTTGAAAGCACGAGCATGTTAACTCTAGAACCTCATGGCACCCCGCGAGGCAGATGTGGGAGGTCTGCTATTCCCCAGCCTCACTTCTGAAAACCCCAAAAGCTCCGAAACCCAAAATGTTTTCCTGGTTTCGGGGTGCTCCCATACCCCAGTGGGGGCACTGTGTAAGAAGCCATTTGTTGCCTTTCTGTTGCCGTGTAACCAATGAGCACACGCGTGAGCAGTTTAAAACAATACATGTTGATGCTCTCGCACAGCTTCTGCCCGTCAGGAATTGAGAGGCCGCTGGGCTGGATGGGCCTGGGTCGCCCACGAGGCCACAGTCGGGGTGTTGGTTGGGGCGGGAGGACACAGTTCTAGGGCAGCTCGTCTACTCTGACAGGTGAGTAGATGCTGGCTGTTGGCTGGAGCTTCAGCTCTTCACCACATGGACCGCTCCACAGGGCTCCTTGTGCTATGTCGCCGGCCGCCCCCAGAACGAGTGATCCAAGAGAGGGCGAGGCAGTCCCCACGATGCCTTTTGTGACCAAGCTGCAGAACCACATGCCATCATTTCTGCAGTGTCATCCTGGTTACACAGGTCAGCTCAACACTACGTGTCGGGAGCTCGAATGCCAGCGGGTGGGTTCTTTCTGGAGGCCGGCCCGGTTATAAGCACCCTTCTGATACCCAAAGAGTCTCCTTTCCAAAATACGCGTGCCCCACACTGTGTCCAACGAGAGCTGGGATGCCCATTTTGCAGCTGAGAACCAAGTTCAAGGTATTGACGCGAAAGGAGCGTGTGTCCCTCCCGTTTTACCTTTTCTCCAATCCCAGAGGTCTCCCTGCCCTACTCTCTTCCGCCCCCTTCATCTACCATCAATCAACTCCATGTGACCCTCCTTACGTCTCCTCCTTTGATTCTAATGTAGAAAATAAGCGGCGAAACTGCCATTCTCCAGGGTATATTTTTCAATTGGTTGAGACGCGGAGGGAACTTGTACATTCCAGACAGTTTCCCGGTGAAGACATGATTTCTTTTCATTAACGTTTTAATGCACGAAAAGCCGTTATTGGAGGACCAGCTGTCCATCTTCCTGTTTGGGCCTGTCATTGGTGGGGATTCTTCAGTTGGGGCCTGTTCAGCGACATGTCTTCCAGCAATTGGCATCAAATAGGACTGTGTGAGAGCGCCCCCGTCTGGCAGCCCGACTGCGTTTTAGTGAGGTTTCCCTTTTACTACTTTTCATAGGGACCCACCGGGTTACACACGAAGCAGCAGCAATGGAGGCTCTGCCCGCTCTGCCAGCTCTGGGGCCAGTGTTCTCGCTGTCTCCACCACCGCCTCAGCCAACGTGCCATTCACAACCGGGGGCAAGCAGTGGGCCCTCCCTGCTCTAGTGCCCACCCCTCCCTACCAGGGAGGCAGGGCAGAGCAGCACGTGCGAGCCATCTTCTCTGTTCTCTTGTCTGACTCGTAAGCCGGTGAGAGGTTTCCGTGGGCTCAGCCCAAGCTTGGCTGTGATTTTACACCAAGGGGCAAAAGCACGGGGCTGCTCAGGGGACGGGGAGAAGGGGCGGTGCTCGGGCACCGTCGTGGAGGAAACTCGGACTTTGATAAAGAAAACCGCCCTGGAGCCACGGAAAACCACTCGGAGTTTGGTCTGGGAAGTTGGGACAAGGAAAGGGATGTCGAGAAGCGAGGGCGGAAAAGCGCCAGCTCCCTCCCGCCTTCCGCTCCGAGGATAATGCAATACTTGGGACCTCAGAGAGGCGCATGCGGGGCATGAGGGGAGGCCGCTGCCGTGTGCCCTGGTGGGGCAGGGCGCCTTTCCGGGCTCAGGCTTGGAACGTTGCCCTTTGCCTGTTGCTCCATGTGGCCAGCTGCCGTGCAGCGGGGGGGTTTGGCTCCAGCTCAGGTCCGACACTTGGGGTCGTCTTTGACCCCCTCTCTCCTACCCACCAGTAGATACATCAGAGACCACTTGACCCCTCTCCTCGTCCGCACCGGACTCGCCGAAGACGCCCCAGATTCGGGGGCCGGGGGTCTGGAACAAGCCTCCAAAGCCAGGACGGGACGGGTAGACGAGGCCTGACTCCCTGCAGTGGGCGTCACCGGGTGCTCGGCAGTGGGCGTGGCTGGGTCTCGGCAGTGGGCGTCACCGGGTGCTCGGTGGTGGGCGTGGCCTGGCTCCCGGCAGTGGGCGTGACTGGGCTCTCGGAGGTGGGCGGGGCACGTCGGCCAAAGTTCCGGGGAGGTGAACATCCCATTCTGACCCCGCGCGGAAGTGTCTGGCGGCCGCGCGCCCTCCCGTCCGGGCCCGCAGACATGTCGTCTGGGGACGCGGGGTCCGGTGGGCGGGAGGGGGCCCCGCGCGCGGCCGCCACGCTCTGCAGCCTGTACCACGAGGCGGGGCAGCGGCTGCGGCGCCTGCAGGACCAGCTGGCCTCCCGAGACGCAGTCATAGAGCGCCTCCGCGCCCGCCTGGCCGCGCTCGAGGGCGGCACCGCGCCCTCGCTGGTGGACGCGCTGCTGGAGCAGGTGGCGCGCTTCCGGGAGCAGCTCCGGCAGCAGGAGGGCGGCGCCGTGGAGGCCGCGCTGCGCCAGGTGCGGGGCCGAGCGGGCGGGGCGGGGCGAGGCGGGCCACCGCTTCCTCGGGCGGCTGGGGCTGTGAGCACATGTCGGTCCTGAGGGGTGTGAGGCCCATTTGGGGTCTAAGGGATCTATGTCTGTGTTGGTTCTTTTTAGAAAAATGTTTATTTAAATGTAGTTGGTCTGTAGCATTATATTAGTTGTAATGGTTTCAAGTGAACAATATAGTGAGTTACCATTTATATACCTTACGACGTGATTACATTAGGTCTAATAATCATCTGTCACTGTACTGGCACAAATGTGTCACAGTGTTTTGTATTCCCCGTTACCTTTTTCACCTGTCTTCCCACCCCCTGCCATCTGGCATTCATCAGTTTGGTCTCTATTTCAATGAATCTGTTTTTGTTCATTTCTTTTGCGTTTTTAGATAACACATATAAAGGAAATCATATGTATTTCTCTTTCTGTGTCTGACTTATTTCACGTAGCATAATACTCTCTAGGTTCATCCATATGGTTGCAAATGGTAAGATTTCATCTTTTTTATGGCCGAGGAATATTCCTTGGTACCTATGTACACATTTTTTGACCCATTCATCCATTGATGGACACTTAGGTTGCTTCCCTTTCTTGGCTATTTTAAGTAATACCGCAGTGAACACAGGAGTGCACATATCTTTTCAAATTATTGGACTTACTGAACTTAAGTTCAATAAACTACAAAAACTATTGGGTGTGAGATGATATCTCATGTTTTAAATTCACATTTCCCTGATGATTAGTGACCTTGAGCATCTTTTCCTATGTCTGTCTGTTGGCCATCTGTATGTTCTCTTTGGAGCAGTGTCTATTCAGACCCTATTTGGGTTCCATAAGATTCTGTATGAATTTTAGGATGAAGTTTTCTATCTTTGTAAAAAAACATTATTGGGATTTTGATAGGGATTGCACTGAATTTGTAGATCACTTTGGGTAGCACTGACATCTTAACAATATTAAATTTTCCATTCTGTGGATATGGGATGTGTTTCCAGTGTTTGGTTCATATATTCTGTTGGTCTGTTCTTATGTACGTAAATGTTAATGTATAACATCCTCTATCTCTTGTAACCTTTTTCAAATGAAAGTCTATTTTATCTATTAGTATAGCCATTCCTGCTCTCTTTTGGTTACTATTTGCATGGAATATGTTTTTCTGTCCATTCACTTTCAATGTTTTGTGTCTTTGGATCTAAAGGGAATCTCTTGTAGATAGCATTTGGTGGATCATGTGTTTTTATCCATTCTGCCAGTGTCTGTCTTCAAGAAGATTTCAATCCATATACATTTAAAGTCATTGCTGATAAAGCTGAAATACTTCTGTTATTTTGCTGTTTGTTTTCTATATGCCTTGTAGCTGTTTTCTTCCTCATTTCCTTCATTACTGTCTGCCTTTTGTGTTTGATGTTTTTGTGGTGAAATGTTTCCTTTTGTGTATATTCTATATTCTTTGTGGTTACATTGGGAATTACATTTAACATTCTAAAGTTACACTGTTCCAATCTGCATTCATATCAGCTTAAGTTCAATAAACTACAAAAACTGCTTCTTTTCAGCCCTGTCCCCACCCCTTTTGGTTGTTGATGTCACAATTACATCATGTATCTCCAAACACAAGCTAATCTTTTAAATTCATTAAGTCTCAGTTATGTAGGAAATGTGGAGTTACAATAATACTAACTTTATTTATTTATTTGTTTGTTTGTTTGTTTATTATTTTATGTGGGTAGCTCCCTGGCTGGGAATCGAACCCAGGCCGCAGCATTGACAGCGCCAAAGCCTAGCCACTACATCACCAGGGAACTCCAATACTAACTTTTAGACTAATAATTTTTTAAAAGTGTGTTAGTCTCTTAAATCATGTAGAAAACAAGAAATGGAGCTACAGATTATTGGTACAATACTAGCTGTTATAATAGCCCATGTATGTATCTTTATTGACATCTTTACTTTTGCATGCAGTTTTGAGTTACTGTCCAGTCTCCTTCCATTTCACCCTCCAGGACCCCCTGGAGTATCTCTCGTAGGGCAGGTCTAGTGGTATAGAAATCCTTCAGCTTTTGTTTATCTGGGAAGGTCTTAATTTCTCCCTTACTTTTGAAGGACAATTTTTCTGCATATAGGATTCTTGGTTGACACTTTGTGTTTTTCTTTTAGTATGTTGCATATATGGGCCACTGCCTTCTGGCCTCCGAAGTATCTGATGCAGCATCAGCTGATAATCTTACTGAGTACCCTCGTGTGTAACCAGTCTCTTCTCTCTTGCTGTTCTCAGGAGTCTCTCTTTATCCCTGGCTTTCAGCAGTTTGATTATTATGTGTCTTGATGTTGGTCTTTTTCAGTTCATCTTACTTGTACATCGTTGAGCTTCTTGAATGTTTATATTCATGTCTTTCATCAAATTTGGGAAGGTTTTAGACATTATTTCTTCAAACATTCTTTCTGCCCCTTTTTCTCTTCTCCCCCTGCGACTCCCACAGTGTGTGTGTTGGTCCACTTGATGGTGTCCAATGGGTCATGTTTCTTCAATCCTGTTTCTTTCTGTTTCTCAGCCTTGATCCTTTCCGTTGTTCACTGATTCGTCTGCTTGTTCAGATCTGCCCTTGAATCCCTCTGGTGAATTTTTCATTTGAGTTACTGTACTTTCCAGATCTAGAATTTCTTTTTGGTTTCTTTTTAGGTTTTCTATCCATATTTCCGTTTTGTTCATATTTTGCTTTCTTGACCTTCTCCACATCTTCTTTTAGTTCTTTGAATATCTTTAAGACCATTGTTGTAACATCTAGATCTGCCATCAGGTCTTTTTCAGGGACAGCTTCTGTTGATTTACATTTTTACTTGGAATGGGCCATATATTCCTGTGTCTTTGTAGCCCTGTGATTTTTTTGTTGTTAAATCTGGACATTTGGTATCTCTGGAAATTAGATTCTTCTCCTTCCCAGAGTTTGCTGGGTTATTTTTGTTATTGCTTCTCTTTGATTATTGTAGGTCATCTCTGTGTCAAGGATCACCCTGAAGAGTAACTTAAGGCATTCTCAGTCTTTCCGAGGCTGCACCTTTCCCTGGGCATGGATGGTCACTTTCTGATTTTCTCCTTATATTGCAGTTGCTTTTGAATTTTCTAGTCTTTAATGTTTGGCTCCCAAGATGGGGAAAAAGAGAAAAATGATAAGGGAAAAGGAGGATACCAGCCCTTTAATCCCCTGGGAGTCACTTCAGCTGGAGCTGGTGGGGCTTGCAACAAGGGGAAAGTGCAGCAACAATGGCTGCCTACCTGTTTGTCTGCACCTCTGTTACTGGAAGCAGCAGTTGCCGATCAGCTTACAGATCCCAGATATTTGGAGGACAAGGTCCTCTTTGCCCGCCTTGGTTCCTGCAAGCTGCATGTAGGGTGGCTGTGGGTGGGGGCAGCTGCTGACTTTTGTGGACTTCATTGTGGCAGCCCAAGCAGACTAGTACAGGCACGAAGGCCCAGAAGCTGTGCCTCTTATTTTTAAGGCTGATCCACAGGATTATTGATAGAATTATTTACACATTTTGTGTCCTGAGTGTGGAGCTGTGGAACTATAGGTCCTAGTGGCAGGATCTGACAGGGACGTCAGCCCATCAGCTGACTTCCATGCTTCACGTCTGTGGGTGCAGGCCAGGGTCCCGGGATAGGCCTTGTTTTTGACAGCAGCAGTCTGTGCTTCCGTGGCCTGAGGACTCATTCACTGGACGACAGCACTTGGAGGAGGAGCCAGTACGTCTCTCCAGGTTCAGGGCAACAAGTTCTGAGACCCAGGGCTTGGGGAGTTCCGGGCTCCTCACACTGTTGGGGGCCATTCTGCTGTGCACTGTCCTGCTTCCCAGTGGCCTTACCTTTGTTTCTCTAGTCAGGCAGGTGCTCAGCAGTGAGGGACAAAGCCAGCCCCAAGTAGGGCATATGTCATCGGTCACCCAGCAAGTTTCCACGTGAGCCAGGTTCTTTCTAAAGTGCCATTTGAAAGCTGATTTTTAAGACAGAAATATAAGGCTGTTGAGTCCTTTAGAGTCAACAGATGCTACCCCCAGACGGCCATGTGTCGGTGCTTTTCTGTGTCTGTGTTGTGAGCAGGGCCTGGGTCCTGTTCTCCGTATCACCAGTCTTGTTCTCAGACATTCACTTGACGTGAGGCTGGGCCCCGTGCCCAGGCCTGGGGTATGGAGATGGGAGGGTGTGCCCTCAGGAAGCTCTGTGACCCCCCACCCCCACCCCCACTCCCGTCACACCAATCCTAGGGAAGTGTTGTCATTGTTTGTAGAGATCTTTGTTTCTCTTACCGTCTCCACGTGCCCAGGGAGGAAGGATGCTCAGAAGTCAGGTCTTGCCCACATTGTCCAGCACCGGGGCCGATGTGAGAGAGCTGTGGGTAAATGGAGGCCCTGAGGATGGATGGTCCATCTGCTGCGTCCTTGCCCTGTCACTCGGGCAGCTGCCCTAACCTCGAGCCTCGGCTTTCCCACCTGTGAAAGGGGAGGTGACAGAAGCTGCCTCGTGGGGTGCGTGGAGGTGCATGTTTCGTGCCAGGAGGGCTTAGAAGGCCTCAGCTGCCCCTGCACTCGCTGGGTTACTGTGGGGACTTGGGAGTGGGTTAAATTTGTGGGTCCACAGGAGACGAGCCTTCGTTGTATTGTATTGTTATAGGATTCCCGTCTGCATTCATACGGCACCTAGCTGTATGTCCGCTGATACTGTTTTATACGTAGACGTGTCCTTACGCCGAATAAACTTCAGTATCAGAGGCGTTTCTGTCGTGGTGCTGAAGTCACACCCTTTGATTTGAGTAACTTCAAAACTTGATGCAGTTGCTCTCGGGGCAGATCTCTCTTGCAGCGTGTCTCGCACACACGTTGTTGAGCCGCTGTGGGGGTAACTGGGGCTCCCCCCGGTGAGCGCGGCAGGTCCGCGCCCCGCACGCCCAGGCCACCAGCAGCGACAGGCAGCCTGCGGCCGGTGAGGGTGGCTGTCTGCCAAGTGATCACGTGGGACAAGGCCCCTGACCAGCGGGCAGTGCTTTCAAAAACTGATCGTTTTTTTTTTTTTTTTTTTTTTTCTTTTTGGTATGTGGGTAGCTCCCTGACTGGGAATCGAACCCAGGCCGCAGCGCTGACAGCGCCAGTGCCGAAGCCTTAAGCCACTACACCACCAGGGAACTCCCCAAAAACTGATCAGTTTTTAAAGAAAACAAACACATTCAAGTCCAAGAAACAGGCCCGGATGTGTTTTTAGCTTCAGCACCTGGGAGTAATGAGCACCTAGAACCTGGGATTGCCCTGGGACTCATGTTCTTTTCTGGGTCTGCAGTCTTTTACGTCGAGGAGGCCATCGCTGGTGTTCGCCGGGGAAAGCCCCACCACATGGCTCGGGACGTGGCTGCGTCCAGGCCACTTGACGTAGCTCTGGCTGGCCACCCACCGCTGGGTGGGGGCTGACGCCGACTGCTTGTCTTCTGTGGCGGGGTCTCTTGGCTCCTTCAGTCCGGAAAGGTCCGGCCTCTGCTTGGGGGGGAGGTCGTCGGGACCATAAAGCAGAGAATTGAAACCAATGGCCTGGGTCACAGAGGTTCCTGCACAATCAGGGCATATGTGAGTGGCGATGGGGCAGGGGTCCCCGGTGAGCTGCACCACTTACACTTTGTCGGGAGTTCCCTGATGGTGTAGTGGCTTAAGGCTTCGGCGCTGGCGCTGTCGGCGCTGCGGCCTGGGTTCGATTCCCAGTCAGGGAGCTACCCACATACCAAAAAAGCAAAAAAACAAAACAAAACAAAACAAAAAAACCAAAAAAAACCACTTACACTTTGTCACCCGTTCTCCACCTGTGAGTTGAACAGTTCCCACTGGCAAGGCATGCCCTTCACTTCCTTCCCTCCTGCCCTTGCTGTCACCTCCCGTCCCCCCAGCTCGGACCTAGTCCGCTCCTTCCTTGGCCTTTGCAGGTTGTCCTAAGTGAAGTGTGTCTGCTTCCTCTTTCCGTTCCCTCTTAGGGCAACACCCAGGGGAAGTGGGGACAAGAGGACACTTAGGGACTCCCTGAGGGAGAGAGGGCGAGATTTCCAGAATGCGGGCTGAGGCCCCGGTCAGAGTGACGCTGTCACTGGCTGGGTGTGGCCCGCGGGGTGGGTTGTCACAGGTGCATGGGCGTCTGCGTGGGGTGGGCCCAGGGCACCGCACTGGGACCCCGTGTCTGGCTGCGGTCCCGTTCCATCAGTTAGTTCTGAACTCCAGTCTTGAAACACCCCCAGCCACACAACTTCTAGGCATTTATCCTGGGGGCGGGGGGTGTGCACTGGAGCCCACGGAAGTAGCCGCACGTCCGTCAGTGGGAGGTGTGTCTTGGAAATCTGGAACATACCACGGTGTTCCAGGCTGTGGTTAGAACGAGGCGGGTGCAGTGAGGTGCGTCACCGAGGAGGAGAAAGCAAGGCCCAGAACACGTTGCTGTACGATCTCTCTGTATATTCTGTTTCTTTCTTTTTTTCTTTTTTTTTTTTTTTGGTGGCTCCCTGGCTGGGAATCGAACCCAGACCACAACGTTGAGGGGGCTGAAGCCTTAGCCACTACACGACCAGGGAAACCCCCCTGTCTGTATATTCTAGATGCTTATGAATGTTCTGGAAAGATAAGCGCCCAAATAGTGAGCAGTGGCTGCCTCTGCAGAATGAAGCTGTGGGCAAAGGGGCTGGTGGGAAACAAACAATTTAAATTTTCATTTTATTTGCCTCCATGTTTGAATTGTTTGTTAGTGTGCACATTTTTGTTTAAAGCAGTTTGAGGGTAAGAACTCAGGGTTCCCTGAGGGGCCCCGTGTCTCATTCCGCGGAGTGGTGGCGAGGGCTGCCGCTCCCTGGTGTCTGTCCTCCGCGGCGAACTTCCGTCCCCCGGGAAGCCGGGGCTCCTCCTGTCGGTGGCATTTGTAGGTGGGCTGGCTCGTCCTGCTGCAGCTCGCTCAGGCACCGTCTGTGTTGGGGCCAACGGGAACACAAAATTGAGGCTAGTACAAAGCAAATGGCAACTTTAAGGGCGTTTTTTTTGTTGTTTTTTTTTTTTTTTTTAAGAAAGTAATTGGGGTTGGGTGTGTTTGTGCTTCAGTCTTCACACAGCCGTCCTCCGTGTCTCTGTGTCCAGACTTCCCTCCCCTTACAATGGCACTGTCATTGGGTGAGGGCCCATTCGGGTCCAGCACCATGACTTCGCGGCAGCCGATGACATCTCTAAAGGCCCTGTTTCTAAACAAAGTCACGTTCCCAAGTATCGGGACTGTGGGACCTGAACATACATACCTTTTGGGGGTGACCCACTGCAGTGGGGATTCTAACCCTTCCCATCAAGAAGTGTTTGGAATTGCCACACTTAGTAATTTGATGATATAAAATCTCAAATCATGAAGTGGTTCATGAAAATAGATGAAGTTTCTGATAGGACGTTATAGGCTGAAAACGTCAGAGTTCATTTATTAGTTCAGAAGTCGGCCTCCGAGTGATGGGGTGGGGTCTATGCCGGGTTTTCTTTTGCTTTAGGAACACTGTCTGACATAGCTTTTAACCAGATAAACTTACTTTTCCATCTTCCCTGTAGGAAATCGAGAGACTCTCTGAGCAGGTGGAGGAAAAGGAGAGGGAGACGCAGAGGCTGATGAGCCAGCCGGGGCAGGAGCGGCAGCAGGAAGTTGCCCTGCTGCGGAGGTGCGTGGCAGAGAAGGAGCGGGCCTGCGCCGCCAGCGACATCCTGTGCCGCTCCTTGGCCGAGGAGACCCGTCAGCTGCGGAGGACTCTGGCCGCCACCGCCCACATGTGCCAGCACCTGGCCCAGTGTCTGGAGGAACGGCAGAGCGCACAGGGGTCCACGGGGCAGAGGAGCCCTGAGGTAGGTCGTGTGCACGCAGGCCGTGGGGACGTCGGAGGGCAGGGCCGGGGCACTCGCAGGCCGTGGGGACTTGGGGCACTGCCTTGGACCGCAGCATCCCTTAGCAGTCAGGGAGGCTAGGCGCCCAGGGCCTACTTCCACCGTCAGCAGTGATAGTCAGCTGTTGACGCAAAGCACTTCCATCCAGTCGTTTCTTCTAGAATGATGGAACACACAGAATGCAGGGCGGCCTGTTTTGCCAGCCCAGCCCACCCAGTCTTGCAGCTGACCCTGTGCCCGGGGGAACACTGGCACTCTGGTCTCATGCACCGTAGCTGAGGACGAGAAGGCGGGTCTGGGGTCGTCCCTGAGCGAGTACTGTCAAGGGAGGAAACTTCAGGGCGAGGCAAGGGCCACATCTGCCAGTGCCACACGTTGTCGGGGGCCAGGCCTCTCACCACAAAGGGCTGTGCGGGTACCTCCTGTGGCCCCTCACATCCCAGCAAGGCAGGCCCGGCCCGGCTATGGGCCTCTGCATAGCTGGGGCTGCAGCATCTGAAGCTGGCTTTGGGGCCCATGCGTGCGTGCCCTCTTCGGAGCTCCAGGCCCCTCCTCCGCAGAGTGAGGACGCCGGGTGGGGCTGCGTGTAGGGCCTGGTGGAGAGACGCGAGGGACAAGGGAGGGCTTCAGTGTCAGGATTCCTGTTAGGTGGAGTCACCGGGGGAGTGGGGGGCCTCCCGGGCAGGATGTCGGGGGCAGGAAGAGCAGAGGACTGACCGGGCACATTGCGCCCCACGCAGGGCCTGCCATCTGTTCCTTTCTGGGCGGTGGGCGTCCAGCTCCTGAGCGCTGGCGTCTTGGGTAGAAGCTCCTCCTGAGAGCCACCCGTCTCAATTGGGTGGATTCCACCAAAAGGGACCCTCAGAAAGACTAGCGTGTTTCCGAAACCAACAGAGAGGCGCATTCTGGGAGGAGGTGGGTGTTCTTGTCGACTCTGAGTCGCTGTGTCCTTTTCTTTTGGGGACCTGAGAGTAGCCACATGTAGTGGTCGGTCTGGGTGGGAACGGGGGCTTGCAGAATGGGCCGGCGTCGTCATTTCCCAGTCCTGGCCTCCACTGAGTCACTGGGGCTTCCCCAGTGCAGGCTGGGTTAGGACACATACTTCCTTTGTCATTCAAGGGGAATTCTCAAAAATGGCGTCACCGTCAACCCAGCGTGCTATGCTGTGAAATGCACCAACTCCCTTCCTGAGCCTTTCCCACTAGGTCTGCCCAGCGCTGTTAGGGTTGGCGGGCGTGGCTTCTGGGCGGAGGGCCGGGTCGGAGTGCTGCACGCAGGCCATCCAGGTGGACCCTCAGTGTCTATGGCTTGATGGCTTTGATGCCCTGGGGGGAGGGAGCCCCTTGTTCCCAGTGTGCAGTGGGATGCGGCCTCCTGCCCCCTGTGGTGGAGGGGCTCTCAGACAGGGAGGGTGGGCCTGGGCAGGAGGCTGCCCTCATCCTGCCCAGGCCCCCCTCACCACTGGAGGGGAGTCCTCCCATCTCTGCTTTGCTTCTCTGTGGAGTGGATGGCTGCCACCCCTGGTACCTGCAACCTCAGTCTCTGGGTTTGGCTCCCTCCCCTCTGATGTCACGTTTGGTGACCTCGTGTCTTCTCTCTGTCCCTTTCATATGCAGCCAGAACCTCTGGGTGGGGATGCCTCTGCCCAGGCCACTGTTGAGAAGTTACAAGAAGAAAACCGACAGTTAAAGCAGAAGGTGACCCATGTGAGTGCTTATTCTGTGTCTTCAGGGGCGCGTGCCCTCGTGCCTGGCAGGGGAGGGCCCTGGGGTGCCTGGGGCTGGCCTCCGCCCTCGGTCCACTTTGTTGATGCACAGGCTCCATAGAAACCTGACCTTTTTGCCTGAAAGGACACACACAACACATGCTAATTCACATCCCAGTGGGGGTTGGGACTGGAGTTACTATCAGGCAGAGCTCTGAAGGCAGAAGGGCCGTACCAGGTCCACTCCTGGTTGAGATGGTCGCTCCTGCACGGCTGTGAGGCTGCTGCCACTTGGTGGACCACACACTGTCATTGCTGATGAATGCCCCAGGTCTTGGGTCCCCACAGGTGGAAGACCTCAACGCCAAGTGGCAGCGCTATGATGCCAGCAGGGATGAGTACGTGCGGGGGCTTCACGCACAGCTGAGGGGGCTGCAGGCTCCCCACGAGCCTGAGAGACCGTCCCCGCCCGAGCTCTTACGGAAGGAGATCGCCCGGCTCAACAGGCAGCTGGAGGAGAGAATCAGCGAGTGTGCGGACGCGAAGCAGGAGCTGGCGGCCCTGCGCTCGGCCCGGGATGTGGCGCTGGAGCGGGCGCAGATGCTGGAACAGCAGGTGCCCACCCCCTGGGCAGCCCGGACTGAAGTCGCCTGCAGGAGGCACTGGAGCTGTGGGGGAGGGGAGGTGGTGCGGCCTTGCCACATCCTGGAGTCTTGTTTCCTTTCAGATTCTGGCATACAAGGATGACTTCCTGTCGGAGAGAGCAGACCGGGAGCGGGCTCAGAGCAGGATTCAGGAACTGGAGGAGACGGTGGCGGCCCTGCAGCACCAGGTGTCCCGGAGCCAGGTGGGTGTGAGAGTGCCTCCTGTGAACTTCAGCCTCTATGTGTCAGCTGCCCGGATGCAGAGCCGCCTGGGGCCCGGCCATGGAAAACCAGCCTCCCTATGGTCCTGTGTGTTCTGAAGGAGGCTGGCATGGCAGCGTGTGACGGTAGAGGTGGCCATCTCGGGGCCTGCCATCCACCCCTGTGCTCCACCCTCCACTGGAACCTTCCTTCATACATGTCCCGTCCTTGCTGTGAGGCAGGGACCCTGGTTACCCCATTGCAGGTGGAGACAGAGGCCCTGGGTGTCCAGTAATGAGACCCAGTCAATGTGGCCCCTGCAGAAACCTCAGGAGCTTATTTCTATAGCCGCTGAGTGAGTCCCCAACACCTTCCTCCCTGGAAGAAACCCTGCCCCCTGCCCAAGAACTTCCATCCTGACACACACAGGACAGTAGTGGTGCCCCAGGATCAGTGCACCCAGGTGGGACAGGGCCTCCGGGGTGACCTGGGAGCTGCCCCCCCAGCCCTGAACTTCTGCTCTCCACTGCATGTGGGACAAGCGGGGTCAGGAGGATGCCCTTGGCTCCATCCCAGCAGTGGGCTCTCCTGACTCAGGTGAAGTGGCTGGGGCGTGAGTCCCCCAAGTCTCCCAAATCCCGGGCTGGCAAGGAGGTGCCAGGGGGCCTCAGGCAGGGACCCTCCAGTATCCCCAGCAGGGGCTATGTGTGCGCATGCCTTTCCCAGGGTTTGCTTTTGCTTGTGGGTTTTCTGGCGGCCATGAACATGAGAACGTGTGTGATCTAGGTCTCGGAGGTCATGGGGATGGTCCCAGGCAGTGTCTCAAGTGACTCGGGGCCCGAGGAGTGACCACACCAGCTCCAGGCCTGGGGGGGCCGGGCCATTTGCAGTGAATGGCTTCTGCATCCCCTTCAATTGCAGCCTGTGGCCCCTGAACGTTGGGAGTACTTGCTGTCGCTCAGCCCCTGGGTGACATGCCCAGGGACAGTGGTGCAGGAGGTCTCCAGGGTCAGGTCTAGGGCAAAAGCACCCAGGCCACCTGGGATGTGGTTCCCAGAGCACCCAATGTCTGGGCACGCGTGCTTGGCCATGCTGGGCTTCCTCACAGAGGCATGTGGGTGCGTTGTGGGGACCGCCACTCCTGGTTCTCCTCCTGCCACCGGGCTGGGGGCTGCTGTTCATAGAGCAGCTCCTCACTGGGCCTTTGGGCCATGCAGGAAGCGGGCGGGGGGTGCCAGTGCCGCTCAGATCATGAACTTGAGACCCGCGTGGTGGCCTTTGGAACCGCCCATGCAAATGAGCCTTTGCCTCTTCCCAGGGCCCCTGCGAGCCAGGTTCCTGCCGGACTCTCAGTAGGAGCCGGAGCCCCAAGTACTTAGAGGCTGATGGTTTGGACTTCCCAGTGCCCGGGGGCCAGCGGCCCGGGACTCGGTCTCAGTGGCTGGAAGGCCCTGCCGAGGGCAGGCGCCCTGGCACGGCCCGGAGAGGCCAGGGGGACCTGCAGTGCCCTCACTGCCTGCGCTGCTTCGACGATGAACAAGGCGACGAGCTCTTCCGGCATGTGGCCGAGTGCTGCCAGTGAGGCCCTGGCAGTGGGACAGGCCAGGCGCTCGGCTCACAGCACTGAGGACCCCGAGGACAAACTGACAGTGCTTCTGAGCGTCCGCCCGTGGAACAGACCAGGTCAGAAGAGCTTCCGGCCGGGCTGCACTTGCACGCAGGGCTGGGGGTCGCGAGCATCTGTGCTCGGAAGGCCTAGCTTTGCTTCTGGGGTGCAGTTGGGGGTCCCCAAACTGTCAGGCCGAGGCCCGAGCCCACGTGACAGCCCCGTCCCAGCCTGTGCCTGGGACACTGCAGCTCACTAGAGAGAGGTGGCTGGTCCCCAGGGGATGCCGCACTGGGGACTGGGTTTGTGGGGCTGACCACCACCCCAGAGCCACATGTCTGCACGGAAATACGCTGCACTGGGAGAGCGTGTGTCATGTATCCAGAAGTTAGAGCACAGTTACTTCATGTTCACTGATTTTTATAATAAATGTATTTGCTGTGGTGACCACTCTGAGAATGCGTGTTGGGGCAGGAGTCAGACCAGCTAGGAGGAGACACTCTCCTACTGTTTGCTACCTCCTAGGGGACCAAGGGTCGTGGGTCACATGCTGTCACTCACTCTCGCCTGGAACACCCTCTTGCTCCATTTGGGTAAGTCCTCCTCAAGCTGTAGTTCAGGTGTCACCTCCTCTATGGAATCCCTGTGCATCCTGATTTCTGCACCCGAAGTCTGGAAGAGGCCTCGCTGACCTGGGGAATGGGGGCTCTCTGCAGACCCCTCAGAGATGGGAGCCACAGCCGGGGGCACGCACCGACCCTGGCTGACCCCTGAGCTGTGCTCAGAGTGGGGCTGCGAGGGCACTGAGCAGAGAACAGCTGGGTGACAGGGAGCGGAGCAGATTTCAGTGGCTGTCCCCTGCAGGGTCAACATCTCGGGCTGTCCTCTGAGACCCTAGAAGGGCCACACTGTAGGAGTGAAGCTGACATCCTAGCATAAAGTGGAACAGCCCTGCTCTAAGAAAGGACACAATTTCCAGGCAACTGAGCAGTCATTCACCTGCCTGTTGGGACAAAACCCCTGTCCGCGCAGACAGAAGACAGGATTTGCTATGGTGTTTACCCCAAGTCCAGTACATGATGAAAACCAGTAGGCAGTGGGAACATGAAGGTAGAACAAAGACATTTTCAGATAAATACAAGCTAAAAAATTTTATATCCAGGAGACTACTACAAGAAATAATTTGGAAATTACTCAGGCTGAGGGACGTTATCCTGGATAAAAACAAATGAGGAGAATGGGAGAGGGTAAATATACGTGAATTCTGGCTTTAAAGCATGCAAACATGACAAGAGTTTTCTTGGTGGGGGAGGGGAGTACTTAATAAAGATAATTTGAGGTTTTTGCATTGATTTGAGATAGACTGTAATGAATGAAGGAATATGATCTCTAGGGTAACCACTAAAGTAGTAACAGAGATCTGTAATTAGAAAGTTAGTAGACAGAAAAATAATGTTCTTATTAATCCAAAGCAAGACAAGTTAGGAGAACTAAAGGAATGAAGAAGAGAGGAGGCAAACAGAAAATCCTCGTGGATGGCAGGAGGGCAGAATTAAACATAACCATGTCAGTAATCACATTAAAAACAAACGGACCAAACACTGCCTGAAAGACAGTGATCGTCACACTGGGTGAGAACAAAGTCTCACCTGCACGCTCAATAGAAAAGATACACTTTAAATTTAAGAACCGAGTGGAAAGGGTGGAAAAGGCCCCGTGCTAACTGTAACTCAGACAATGAGAGTGGCTATGTCATTATCAGGCAAAGTGGCCTTTACGACAAAAAATATTACCAGAAGTAGAGACACTGCATAGTAATAATAGAAGGGTAAATTCATCAGGAACCTGTGACACCCCTAAACAGAGCTAGTAGCATAGCTTCAAAAATCTATTAGATGAAGCAAAAGGAGCACCAGACAAAGGCACAATCGGGGATTTTAATACACTTCTCTCAGTAACTGGTAAAAGCAGGAAAAAAATCAGTAAGGATACATGGAACTCTTACCAAAGACACAAATCTGTGGGCCATACATCAAGTTGCAACATATTCCAAAGAACCGAATCAGAGTTGATGTTCCGACTACAGTGACGTTAAACCACGACTCAGTAACAGACCAGCACACATCTATGTGCTCCACAGGCAAAGGAAAAAAAAAACAATGTAAATTAGAAAATATTTTGAACTGAGTGAAAATAATCATACAACTTTAAAAACCATTAAGGAATGCAGCTAATGCAGTGATTAGGGGAAATTTCATGGCTCCAAATGCACACATCAGAAATGAAGGAAGGTTAAAATTCAGTGATCCAAGAACCCATCTGAAGAAATTAGGGGAAGAATTGCAAATTAAACCCAAAGAAAATGGAAGGAAATAATAAAAGAACAGAAATCAAGACAATAGCGGAGAAAAATCAACAATGCCAAGACTTAATTCTAATAACAAAACTGATCAAGCCCTGGCATGGCTGATCAGGAAAAAACAGAAAACACACTGCTAAAATCAGGAATGAAAAGAGGGACGTCACTATAGATTGTTAAAATATTAAAAAGGTAAGAGCATAACTGGAACACTTTATGCTAATAATAAATTTGACAATTGAGATGAAATGGATAAAAGCCTTGAAAAACATGGAGAACCTCACAGCTTCCAAGGCAGGTGTGTCCAACAGGACGGCTTTGAATGCGGCCCAACAAAACTTAAAAAACATGACGAAAATCATGCACGGACCCTTCCTTTTAGCTCATCGGGTACTGTTGGTGTGAGTGCACTTTATGTATGGCCCGAGACCGTCCTTGCAGGGAAGCCAAAAAGGCTGGACACTCCTGCTCTACAGGAGCGTGTCCTGCTGACACCTGGACTTTTTTGGATTTATATCCTCCAACATTTTTGTTGTAAGCTCCCCAGTGTGTGGGCCTCTGTTGTGGGAGCCCCGGGAAACTGACACGGAACCCCGTTTACAGTAATTCAAAGACAAAAAATGCTCGGAAAAATGATCAAACATGTGCAAAACCTCTACAGTGACAGCTACAAAACGTGGAAACTCAAGGACACATAAGTCAACAAAGAGATCGTGTGTTCATCGACTGGAGTAGTCTTAAGATGTCATCTTTTCCCAAACTGATCTATAGATGCAGTCACAAGGACAGGCTGATTTTAAGATGAGTGTCTTGTCCCCACATCTAACAGGAGTCCAGTTAGATGTGTGTCAGAATGCTTGCTGGTGTCCCACAGGTCATTCCCCCGTCTCCCCCCCAGGTCTCTCTTCTCTCAGTGCTTCATTTCTGGTAGTTTCTATTCATATGCCATCAAGTTCATGGGTATTCTAAAGTTTCTAATCTGCTATTAATTCTGTCCAGGATACTTTTCATTTTAGATACAGTAGTTCTTTTCTTTAGAAGTTTCATCTGGATCTTTTTTATATCTTATATTTTTTTCATCTTGTTCCCTTGAGCATATCTGTAAAACTTACAAGTAGCCATTTTAAGGTTCTTATCTGTCAGTTCATTACCTGTCATTTTTCTATTCCACACATGCACAGATCAGTAGATTTGAGGGCACGCTCTGCAAATCTCCGGATTGTGTGTGTGCAGCCCCCTCCTGTCTGGAATCCCCCTGCCCCACAAATTCCAGCCACCTCTGCTTCCCCAAATGCCAATCTTTGCCTCATCCACTGGCAGTGCTGCGGCCTGGAAACTCCCTCACTGTATGGAACCACGAAAGCCCCCAAATGTGACAGCAATCATGAGAAAGAACCAAGTGGGAGGTATGAGGCTCCCTGATATAAAACACAATAATCAGAATGGTCAGGTACTGCAATAAAAACAGACACACAGATCAATGGAACAGAAATCCTCGCCTTCATGGTCAACTAATCTATGACAAAGGAGGCAAAGGTACACAATGGGGTACATCAGTGGTGCTGGGGAAACTGGACGGATATGTGCAAAAGAATGAAAGTGGATCACTTTCTTACATCACATACAAGAACAAACTCAAGATGAACGAGAGACTGAAATGTAAGATCCAGAACCATAAAAACTCCCAGAACAAAACATAGGCGGTTAACTCTTACATTGCTCTCAGCAATATCTTTTTTGGATATGTTTCCTCAGGCAAGGAAAACAAAAGAAGAAAAAAATAAGACTACATTAAGCTAAAAAATTCTTATGCACACAGCACAGGAAACCTTCAACAAAAATGAAAAGACAACCTACTGAATAGATGTTACTTGTGAATGATACATATGATAAAGCATTAATATCCAAAATATGTAAGGAACACATACAACTTACCACCAAAAAACAAAACAAAAAACAAAGCAATTAAAAAACGGCAGAGGACCTGAATAGACATTTCTCCAGAGGACACAGACAGATGGCCAACAGACGTGAAAAGATGCGCACTGTCCCTACTCATGAGGGACATGCAAATCAAAACCACAACAGCCTATCACCTCGCACCTGTCAGAACGGCGTCATCAATAAATCACCAACGACACGTGCTGGAGAGGGTGGGAGGGAAGGGAGCTAGCTGGTGGGACTGCAAACGGGCGTGGCCACGACGGGAAGCAGTACAGAGGGGCCTCAAAGACCAAAACCAGAACCACCTCGAGACCCAGCAATCCCACTTCTGGGTATTTAGCTGAAGAAACCCAAACCACTAACTCGAAAAGGCCTTCGCACCCCCGTGCTCACGGCAGCATTCGTTACGATGGCTACAACACGGAAGCAGCCTGAGTGTTCGGCGACAGAGGAATGGATGGGCACGATGTGGCACATACCTGCAATGGAATGTTACTCAGCCATAAAAAGAACCAGATCTTACTATTTGTGACAACATGGATGGACCTCGAGGGCATCGTGCTCAGTGAAATAAGTCAGACAGAGCCAAACACTTAGGATCTCACTTACATGTGGAATCTAAAAACAAAACAAGTGACTAAAAGAAACCCGTCTATACGGAGAAGAAATGACGATTGCCAAAGGGGAGGTGGGTGGGAGGATGTTCAGGAAAACAGTGAAGTGACGAGCTGAGGACACAAAGACATCTACAAGTGACCTGGGCTTCCTCGCAGCAGCACTTCTGGCACCGTGACTCACCCTCCAAATGAAAGCATCTCAGGAAACAAGGTGGAAGCTGCAAGCCAAAGCCCAAACCCAAACCCTGCCCTGGGCAGGACGCTGGGGACTCAGAGGTCACCCCATTTTCTGTCCTTCCCTCAGGAGACACTGCCTCATGCTGCCTCTGTTCAACATGTAGAAGAGATGGTTTAAAACCATCCTCAAATTTACAGCTGCGTATGGTGAGAGGGCCACTTGGGTCACAGTTCGTCCTTCACGGGTGCCACGTTCCTGTTAGTGACCCTGGGTGCGCCTCACGTCAGCACGCGGCGCCCGTTTCTTGCTCACCCTTTAGCCAGCACCGTGCTCTCCATGGAGAAGTCTGTGGGCTCCAGACACACCGCGCTCCATGCTTTCTAAGTGCCTAATGGCGCGTCCCTGTTGCAAGGGGCTGTGCGGTCGCGGCCCCCAACCTGCAGTACCGCCTCTTCTCAAGTTTCAGCGGTGGGTCCAAGACGGACGGACCTCCTGGGACTGCCGGGATGGAGGTCCAGAACTCAAGTCACTTCAGCTGTCAATCTGTGATCACACAGACTGGGAGGTTATTTGTGTTAAAACAGTGAACTGTGGGCTAAGCTTTTTCTTTTAAAAAATACATTCATGAAATTAAGAATTATTAATGCTTTCGGTACCACAATATTCATTTTGAATTATTTTGATTTTAATGGCATGAGTATGTAACAAAACAGTTTAGTGTGTTTCTTTTACAGCTCTTATTTTATCTCACGATTCGCACTACTGTGTGAAGGTGATACTGTGATCTGTGCGAGCTGCCACCAGGAATCTGAGGGGTGTCCCTCGCAGGCTGAGGCCCCTGTGAAGACAGTGGCACAGGAGCTGGATGGCCCGGCATCTCTGCCCTCCCTTGTCCCTTCTTGGGGTCCTTAGCTGCCTGGGCCCACATCTACCCTCTCTTTTGTCCCTGAGAACTGGAAACAGTCAAGTGACACCCCCTTGAGGACAGACCCAAAAGAACCTCAGGGCTGGGTCTTGAAGGAGGGATGGGTGGGGTTTCCAGGATGACTGGGAAGGGTATTTGTGAAGCAGCCAGGCTGGGAGGTCTCTGGGC
This sequence comes from Lyroderma lyra, assembly GCA_004026885.1. Classification (NCBI taxonomy): domain Eukaryota; kingdom Metazoa; phylum Chordata; class Mammalia; order Chiroptera; family Megadermatidae; genus Lyroderma; species Lyroderma lyra. Next base: position 42,984 of record PVJL010005398.1, on the reverse strand, counting down.
ACAGTTGTGCAGACACCCATTGGGTGTAGGAGGCAGGGAGGGGCTGGAGGGGCTTGAGGGGCTGGGGAGCAGAAGGTGGCGGCAGGTATGGTGTGGGGGGCTGGCGCTCAGTGCTGGGGCATCTGGGGCCCCCCTTACCAATCACAGCCAGGACCCTGTGGTTCCTCTCGACGGCCAGCATGGCCCCTGGGCACAGAAGGGGGCACTGGGTGGGCCAGATCTCCAGGGCTTGGGTGGCGAGCTTCCCCAGAGGGGGAGCTCAGGCCACACCCGGACCCTTCCCGCATTTGTGCGGGGGCCCAGGCTGCCGAGTGGGCCCAGGGCCTGGCCAGCCAAGGCCCTGCCTTCACTCTCACCGTCCGGGCCCTGCCTCAGTCAGAGGGGGATGAGGCCCAGGCCTGGGCTTGGAGCCCCCAAGGACTGCACTGGGGACTGTGCCCTTCTTGGGAACCACCATGGTCAGGGCCCGGCCTGTTTCTCCCTTTGCTGGATGGGCAGAGGGATGTGCTGTTCTTCTCCCACCTAGAGAAACAAACAGAACATGGAGCCTCTGGGCCCCACCTATGCACCCCCCCAAAACCAGCTCCACTGGATTCTGGTCAAGGTCACCTTAATGAGGGAGCCCCTAGGCTTGTCCAACCAAAGCAGCCCTCCCCCTCCTTCACCCTACAGCAGGCTCTGGGGCTGGGACCGGTCTCATCTTCACGGGCTCTTGGCTGGCCCCACAGGCTTGTGTGGAACCTGCTGATCACGATCAGCAAACCCGAATGCCAGGTGTGTTACCCGGTGTCAGCCAGCACCCCCAAGGGCCTGCGCCCCCCCGCCGCCCAGGACGGCAGCCCCTGCCTTGCCAGTGCTTAGACCCAAGTCTCAGAGCCCTGGCCTCCTCTCCTACCTGCATCCCGTCCGTCAGGAAGCCCTGTGGATCCAACCGCCAGAACGCTTCCTCCAGATGCCGGCTGTCTCTCCCTCTCCCCGGCTTGGTGTCCACGCAGAAGCGGGGCCCTTGCCACTCCTGCTTCACTCGGGGACGCACCATATCCTTCAGGTGTGCACAGAAGCAGGCATTCCAGGAGGCTGGGAGCAGTGGGAGCTCTGGAGTGTTCTAGGAAAAGGAAGCTGGACTGCAACCAGCCCCACGTGACCTTTCTGTAAACAGCCTGAGCGCGCTCACAAGAAGGGGACCAGGTTGGGATTCCTTTTTTCATTTCAAATACTATTCACAGAGCTCCTGACTTACACCCAACTTAACACTTACAATTTCTCATTGATTTATTGGAGTTCCCAGCCTCCCAGAACTGGGTGGGCACCTCCTCCAAGGCCGACCCTCCTCCCATTACACTGGCTCCCTCAGCCTGAAGGTTTGAAGGTGATGTCCCTTCCTTCCCACCTGGCCCCACCCTGCTGTTGCTTCAGCATTTAACTACTTCTCACACCAAACCCTCAGTTACCTTGTGGAACTCAGTCCTGGGGCTAGGGCTGTGGAAAGACCGCTGCATGGAGGGCAGTGAGGGCACCAGGATCCCTAAGCTGCCCCCTGGGGGACAGCCACCTGCTTACCCCAACCCCAGCCACCCTCGCATCACCCCCAGCAGAAAGCAACCAGACGAGGTCTTCTGCTATACTAATGTATTCCATCTTTCAAAAAGAAAGACATGATTTTAATATTACTTAACAATATGTTAAAAAAGTAGCCAGGCAGGCCTCCGTGTTAATACAGTCATACACTCTCTAACAGACTTGATGGTGTGAGTACTGGGTGGGTTTTTGTTTTTGAACTTTCTCATTCTGCAAGGGGTCTTACACAAGCTGGCTACAAGTCAGGGGGTCAGACACAAACAGCGCGACGTGTACACTCTGAACCAGTAGATTGTGGAGTCGGATAGCGCTCGCCCTGCCCGCCCACCCTGGGTGGGAGCTGAGTGATGGTGACACCCCAGCAGATGGGGACAGATGACAGGACAGGGTGAGATGCAGAGGTGACAGAGCCACGTGGATGATGCAAACTCGTCTCTGGCCACAGTGCAGGCCGCTGAGGCTGCAGTGGCGGAAGACCTGGTGGGAGCTCCTGTTTGATCCGATGGCACAGAGCTACGACCAAAGGCTCACAGACTACACGCACACGAGCTAGCAATGCGGGTCGAGCAGCACGTCCTCGGTCTAGGGGCTCGGGCACGGCAGCCCACCGGGCACCGCCGGAGTGAGCACAGTGGCTCCGGTCCTGGTCCACCTCCCATGCATCTCTCTCCAGGCGATCCTCATTCAGTGGGCAGCAAAAGTGGCTTTTTTCAAGCTAAAATTGGACCAGTTGATGGACAGTCTTTGTCGGTTCTGTCTGGCAGAATCCAAGCAGAATCTGGAAGATAAAAAGCCAAACAGTCACGGGGCATTGTCTCCCAGCTGGTATCTTCTTGGGTCCCCACCTTCAGGACAATGGGCAGCGCCCTGAACGTCCTGCACTCACGCTGCAGGGAGCCACCCACTGTCTGCCTTGAGCCCTGGAGACACCAGCCAATCCTCACTGAGCCAAATTCACAAGGGAGTGTGATTTGAAACAAGAATTTCTGTGGGGACATCTGTTACAGAATGCCTGTCCCTGGCCCCTCCTCACCCTTGGGGGCAGGGCAAGCGCACAGGGCCGGTCACAGGCTGAGGCCAGAGACTGTACGCTGCCATCTGCTTCCCAGGCAGCAGTGGACAAGTTTAGTATGAAATGAAAGGGCACTTTCTTTCAAAAGCCTTTACCTTGCAGAATTTCTAAAGTTCTAACCTTCTCAGCTCTAATTTGGGCAGCAGGAATGTGAATTAAAACCGACCATGGTTGTCACCTGTCTGGTAGGTGACATGCAGTGTGCTCACTTAAATTGGGCTGAGAGTGTGGGCTGCTTCATGGGGGCCCCTGTGCACGTAGAGGGAAGGGCCATGCCTGTCTCACAACCCAAGTCCTCTTTCCCTGGCCACAGCTGCCAGAGAGGCCATCGTTAGGACCCCGAGTCCTAGTGATGGTTTTTTAAACCTTCTGGAAGCTCCCACCCTGCCCCTTGCCCCTGCTGCCCTCTCCCTAAAGCGGGCCATAGCCTCCCACCAGACACTAACGTGTCCTTTGCCCTTTCTCCACACAGTGGCCAGAAGGCTCCAGAAGCACAGGCGGCCTCCCCCGAACACCTGGTCTGCTCTGACAGCACAGACAGGGTGGCCCCTGGCCCAGTGTGACCTGGCTTTGCCTGTGGCCCACACCCACTCCTCTCCCCGGTGCTCCAGATGCCACCTGCCCTCAGGCCTCTTGTGTTGTCAACCATGGACACACATGCACACAGATACAGGAGGGGACCCAACCCCCCAATTTTTTAAAAATTGGGTTTATCTTACATGTTTAAACTGTAGTCACTCTTCATTTGATGCAATACGCCTATCGAGACGCTTTTTCCACTGCTCTAAGCAGTTTTTGAACGCATCGATTTTGACACCTTTTAGTGTTTTTGCTGTTTTTTGTTTCACCTCATTATTTCCACATTGGCAAATCATTTCCTTTTAAGGGCTTTTTTTCATCCGGGGAAACAAAACAAAGTCACTTAGGGCAAGATTAGGTGAAGAGGGAGGGTGGGGCACCGGGGTCATGCGGAACACTCAGTGAGGTGTGGGCAGGTGTGCTGTCATGCCACATGTTGTTCATGTGAATCACCTATCATGAAATGGGCAGATATGCTCAGAATCTCCAGCCTCTCACGAGAGCTGGTACACTGATGCAGATGGGTTTACAGAGTACTCGCTCGGGGGGTGGTGGTGGTGGGGGGAGCCTGCACTCCAAAGGGGCCCGCCCTCCAGAAGGTAATTCTGGTGGTTTCTCGGCCCCCCCCCCCCCCCCCGCTTGTATACACGTATGGAACACACAGATGCAAGTAATGACCCCAGGTCCTGAATCCCAACACTGCCAACCCTGGGGCACCTGCTGTCCCCTCCCAGCAAGAGCCACTGTCCTAGCATCTGGTTTCCAGACTCCCCGGCACAGCCCCAACAGTCGTGTGCTGTGCTCATTTCTGCACTTAGAGGAATGGAGTCGCACTGTGATCCTTACTGCTTCCTGCATTCAACATCATCTGTGAGGCCAGAGTTCACGTTCGCTGTAAGCACACAACACGCTGCACACACAAACGAGTGGCTGAGGCTGCACACAGCTCTGCCCGCTGGCGTGTGTGCACAGGTATGGAATGCTTCGTTACGTGGCACACACAGCTTCGACTTGACTGGATGTTGCCCAATTCTTTTCCGAATCACCGAAGCACTCTGTGCTCCCAGGAGCGGTGGGGACAGCTGCTGCTGTCTGCCCTCCCTGCAAATGACCGGTTCAAGTCTGCACCCTGGTGGCCAGTAAGGCTGAAGACCTCGCTGCAGTTTACCAGGATACCCTGTGGTTTTGTCGCATGTCTGTCAACAGGTTTGTCTTTTTCTTAGTTCTGTAATAATGCCTTTATGCATCTTGATCTTGCTCCTTTGTGATGTGCTGCAAATACTCTTCTCACTTTATAGCAAATTGCTGACGTTAAATGTTTATCAATCTTTTATTTTATGTTTGATATTTTAAAGAAATTTTTACCTACTCTGAGGTAAAAAAAAATTCACCTGCATTACAAATTTAAAAAGCTTTTGACATTTAAAATCTTTTTTTTTTTTTTTTGCTTTTTGGTATGTGGGTAGCTCCCTGACTGGGAATCGAACCCAGGCCGCAGCACTGACAGTGCCAGCGCCAAAGCCCGACATTTAAAATCTTAACCCATCTGGAGCTGACCTAGAGGGTGGTATGAGGTGGGGATTCAATTTCAAAATTTTCCTCTCACGGCCCGATTCATGAACACGCCGTCATTTCCACAGTGACCTGCCCACCCGTCTCCTGTCACAGTGCACAGCCCAGCGTCTGCACAGGTCTGCTGCTGGGCTCCGCACCTGCACCGACGTCACCATGCTTTAACTGGTGTGCCTTTCTGAGTCTGTGTAACAGAAAGGAAGCCTCCTTGTTCCCCCCATTGTTTTGGAAGGGGCTCAGCAGCCCTTTATGACACGTTCTTTCTCTTCTTCTTTTTGAGAAATTAACACAGACAGAAGGCTGAATGAAACACATGTATAATATATAGAATAATTATACAGCAAATACTGTTGATCACCAGAGTCAAGCTGTGAGGGCCACCAGCACCCAGGTGACCCCCTGCAGCGTGCCTTCTTCAGTCTCAGCCCTCCCTCCTCTCCTCAGAAGTAATCACCATTCTGGCTTTTTGTGCTGGTAATTTCCTTGCTTTTCTTTACAGTCTTGACTCCTGTGTCTCTGAACAATATTCCTTAAAATGTAATTTAGGTATAATTTACCCAATAAATTGCAGCTAGTATGTGCTCCTCGTGCTGACAAACAGATGCATCCAGGTTACCATCACCTAAGTTAAGCCACATTTCCTTGTGCCCCTCTCCTGTCATCTCCTTCCTGCTCGGGCCCTGAGCAAATGACGATGCTTTCCATTGCCGAGGAGTGCCCACGTGATGGACAGAGCAGTGTATTTATCCATTTGTCTGTTGCATGCATTGGGTTGTTTCCAGTTTGGGGCCATAGCAGCCTTTGTGGGGGCACATGCTCTCATTTTTCGTAGCAGACACCCAGGAGTGGAGCTGCTAGACTGAATGATACACATATTAATCAATGTCTTTTAGTTCTGCCTATTGTGAACTTTATGTAAATAGGATATTATGTATATTCTGGTGCTCCACAACTTTGGTTTCACATTTGGTTTGTAAGATGCATCCACAGTTGCAGACTGCTCTAGTTTGTTCCTTTTTGTTGCTATGTAACAGTCCACTGTGTGACTGTATCACAATGTATCCATTCCAACATGTTTAGAAACAGTGAAGTTCCACAAAACTCTTCCTAGGGTTTGAATCTACAGATAAACTTTGAGAAACTTGATAACTTTATGATGTTAATTCTTCCTATCAATGAATGTAGGATCTCTGTGATTTAAGTGTTTGTTCTGTAATGTTCTTCATTAAAATTTCATAATCTTCTGTGTACAAGTCTTGTGCAACCACAGATTTCGGTGCTATTATAAATGCTGTCTTTATAATTTATAGATTTATAGATGGTGTAGGAAAAAAAAAAAAACTTTTGTACACTGATCCTCTAGCCAGTCTCTTGCTAAACTGTCCTATATATTCTTTTGCAATTTCCTTTGTAGACAATTAGATCACCTGTAAAATGGAATTTTATTTCCTCCTTTTCACTCCGTAAACCTTTAATTCTTTTTCTTGTCTTATTGCCTAGGAACTACAAGTGAACACTGAACTGAAGTGGTGATAGCGTTTTTGTTTCACACATGCTTCCACACCTTTCTCATTCTGGAAAATGTTTTGTGTAGATTCCTCTTCTTTCTTGTCGGTAAATCCCTTTTCAGGTTGAGGGTACTTTCTTCTGTTGCTAGTTCACTATTTTTCTTTTTTAAATCACAAATAGGTACTAAGATTTTATCAAAAGGTGTTTACTAAACCCACGGAAATGATGTCGATCTTTAATCTATTAAATGTAGCAAACAACATTTGTGGATTTCCTAATATTAAACAGTTCTTGCATTCATTCCTGGGATAACCCAGTTTGGTCATATATTGCCTTTTTGGGGGGAGGTGAAACCAAGAAGCAGTTTATTAAAAGGAAAATAAGGTGAAACAAAAAGATAGTTTATTAAAAGGGATAGTACGCTCCAAAGAGGCAGGAGCGTCCTGAGCAGGAAAATGGCTCAAGAGCCATATACTGCTTTGTAAAATACACCATTAGATTTGGAATGTGAATATTTCCTTGGTGATTTTTATATCTAATAAGCTGAAGTGAAACAAATCTATAACTTTTCATATTTCCTAGTATTGTGTTTTGACAGATTTTGGTATCAAAGTTTTACTTCTCTCATAAGCACGTTAGGGAGTACGCTCTTGTGTTCCCTGTCTCTCATTTCAATTATGTTAGAATCTGTACAAGACTGGATAATCAATCTGTTCTTTCAAATTTCAGGAGAATTTTCTGTAAAACTGTCAGAATGCAGTTTTCTCTTTGGGAAGACGTGTAGATACTGCTTAGTCTCTCCTCCATGTCTCTTAACCCCTCTTTCACATTTCCTATTTTCCTTCTACCTTGGAACCTTCTGGGTACATTTTTCAGATATATCTTCCAGTTCACTAATTCCCTCTTCAGTAGTGTCTAATCTATCATCTATCTATTGAGGTCTTGATTTTAGTAATTATGTTTCATTGTTTTCCCCAAATCTTGGGTGTCTCATATTCTTTATGAGATCATGCATAATTTTAAACTCCGAAGTTTTGCCTATATCCAATTCTATCACATTTTCCCCAGAATCCAGGGCAACTTGTCTCAATAATTCAAGTAATTTACCTATAGATTCTTTTGTACAATTTACAAATACATTCATATTATCTGAGAATGATAATTCCATTTCTTCCTTCCATTTTGTTTCTTTTTATGGCTTTACAATCAGATGCTATGATAATGGGCATGCATATATATCTCTCAAGGGATAGCTTTTAAAGTTTCACCAAAATATATGACATTTACTGTATTTTATGGACACTACTATGTTAAGGATGTGCCCATCAAGTCCTAGTTAGGAGTTTTTATTATGAATGGATGTTTAACTTTAGCAAGTGCTTGACTGTACTTGCTAAGATAAAAAATATATGTACACATAAACTATATAATAAATATACATAATTTTCAGAAGCATTTAGAATTTTGCAGTATTTCAGATATGAGTTAATGACTTCTTGTATTGCGTGTGTGTGTGTGTGTGTGTGTGTGTGTGTGTATCTCATTTGAAACAAACAGATTAAAGTCTGACCAAAGAAATAACAAAAAGTTTTAAAATAAAAAAATTTGGGGGAGTTCCCTGGTGGTATAGTGGCTAGGCTTCAGCACTGTCAATGCTGCAGTCTGGGTTCGATTCCCAGCCAGGGAACTAACCACATAAAACAAACAAACAAAATTTTTGGCCCATAATTCACATAGTAGATTAATATTATCGAACATAGTACTAATAGACTCTGCTTATTAGGAACACTGAGCAAATATCTCAAATGTTACTTTTCTCCTTAAAAGCACGTCATATCAGTGTGTTCTCACATCAGTACACATCAGGACCACCAGGGAGGCTTGCAAGAATACAGATACTGGGTTCTTCCCCAGAGTCTGATTCAGCAGGTCTGGGGAAGGGCCCAAGGCCCCAGGTGATGCTGCTGGTCTGGGACCACTCTGAGAACCACCGCCACAAACTAGTTTCCGCACATGTGGGGGGTGTGGAGGGAGAAGAGGATGAGTACGAGTGAGACAGTTAGGGTGTGTGTGCTTGGGTGTGTGGGGGACATGTGTGGCAGGTCTTCATGTGTGCTAGAATGCTACAAAGTAGCCAGACTGTTTGGCTAGTTGGTAGAATGGCTGTCCAGACAACCACCAGTACCATGGAGGGTCAGTATTGTAACCATGAAACCATCATTATTTTGGACACAATCCTAACATTTACCTTTTGAAATATTCCACTTCCCTCTCTGTTTCATCCATATCCACACTGTCTAGGTCGATATCTTTAGGCAGAAAGACATCATCTGTAAAATAAAAGTAAAGAGGCAGTCAAATTACAAGAGCAGGCCATCTTACTGGAAAAAAGAACTTTGGTGTTTTTAAATTTCAACAACTTCACAAACTAAAATTTTTCTAAAATGAGATTTTACGAGGCCAAAAGAAGAGCAGGTCTCCCTCAGGTGCTCGTGAACATCCAGGTCAACCTGGCAATTATGGGACTCACACGTGTTCTGAGCAAAGCCACAGCTGCTTCAGGTCCCACTGCAAGAAATCCATTTGCGGGCACCTGATTCCCCAAAGGGTCCATCATCAACTGACAGGTCTCCACAGTGGGAGAGGCCTTGAGAAGGTTCCTGGGAACCTAGGCTACGTGCAAGGCCAGAGGCTGCCCCAAGGCCCTGCTGGAGGGAGGGAATGAGGGCACAGCGGTCAACAGAAGCTGCCAGAAGACAGACAGCTCACAAGAAGGATGGTACTGTCCCTGCGGGTACTCCTCACAGTAAGAGGACACGCCTGTACCTAGGGCCCAGACATCACATCTACAGGAAGTTGGCTCTCCAGACAGCATCCCAGAGACTGCATCAACAACTTTTCAGGCCATTCTGATAAAAAAAGCAAAGCTATGTGTTACTTTGCAGTTCTAGGACCCTTTGGAAAGGGGCAGAAGTAGGGAGACAATTGGGTCAGGACTGCGCTGTGTCTGAGCTCAATGCACAGCACCGGCCTCATTAAAGGAAGAGAGTGCTGATTCTCTGGAGAGGCCAAGTCCACGTCCCCAGAGACCTTAGCATGGGAACATTTTCTGGAATCTTTAATAGACAGAGACCCCCACGTTTCTTCCTTCCCATCACTGGGGCATTCTCACAGTAGCACAATCAAGGCCCAGTGTACCTGCGTTACAGCTAGTCGCAGTGCCAGGAAGAGCCTTCACATCTGTGAGCTCCCAGAACCTTCATTCAAGAGCTTTTCCTAAGGACCTGCCTGCCTTGCCCGCAGCTCTCTCACCCATTGCTCCCCACTCTCAGCCTCCCTCCTCTGCACTGTATCCCTGTGGTCTCAACTGCACCTGGGTACCGACACCACCATGCCTCCACCCTCGCAGAGGACCTCCTCCTGAGCTTCATCCATAGAGCCACCTTCTCCAAACATACATATTTCAGGCATATGACCCCTCCAAAATGGGCAAAACTGTACCCTCCTCATCTGCTGCAAGCCAGCTCCTTTTCTGACAATGACCTAGAAATAACCCTCCACACCTCCCTTCTCCACCCTCAAGGCATACCTTCCACAATGCTAGCAAGTTCTTTGAGATCTCCCCCCCATCCCACTTGCTACTCAGTGCTGGCTACCCCCCAGCTCCCCGCCAGGCTCCTCAGCGGGTCCTAGCTTCCAGCCACATGGAGTCATCCTCACGACACATCTGACCGCAGCCAGCCTGCTCCCGCGGCCCAGTCCCTCCTCCCCAGCCACTAGGGCTACTCCAATGGGGCCCTGCCCGGATGTCCGCTCACTGAGGCGGCCCTGACAGAGGAGGAATGACGAGGAGGAAGGGTGAGGTGAGCAAGGTGTGCACACACGTCAAGAGTCCAAGCAAGCACAGTCTCCACGTCATTCCACGATGGCTCTACCAGAGGAAGAGCTTCATCTACAATAGCAACTGGAGCAGGCAGGTCTGCTGGAAATGCTGTCAGAATAAAGCAATTTTCAATATTCCCTCTCTTCTGATTAGAACTAATATCCGACATTGTAATGCTTGGTATAAGGAAAAAAAAATGAGACAGAACCATAACCAGATTCAATTTCAGGAAAACATTTTTTACAACGAAAGTACAGGGTCTAGCAGAAGTAACACCCTTTTTTAAGTAGTTAAAATACTGTTATGTTACAGAATGACATGCTTATGATTTTGTAAAAAGATTTGGTATAGATTACCAGCTCATTAAAAAAGGGCATTACTTCTGCTGGATCCTGTATAGTAACTAGAGTGGGAAAAAAGTAAGACCCAAGGATTTCATACTCAGCCAGGCTGTCTGTTCATTGTCAAGACCATAGGAAACGGCTCCTTTGCCAGGGATCCGAGAATTCTGAGGGTGCACTCCACACCATCAGGAGACAACTAGGAACGCCTCGGCAGGAAGGCCAACGTCAGCATTTAATGAATCTAATTATGGACCTATGTATATTGTGTGTCCTGACAAAGCAGAAATAATGCAGCTAAAAACAAAGAAGAGAAGGGACAGGGAAAGAAGAAAGCAGAAAGAATGGAATTAGCTCACTGTTACCCAGAAAGTTCAAGGTGGAGGACCTCACCTAAAGCAGGCTGTGAAAGGTAAACAGGAAAACCAGGATAGAGCAAGAAAGGTGTAGGTGCAGAACAATGCACTAGGACAAAAAACCAAATACCAAATATTTTTAGAAACAAAAGAGCAAAGAAAACACATCACAGAAAAAGAAACAGCAAATACACTTAGTAACTAAAATAATGCCAGGGTCAAGCCCAACCATAGAATTGTATCAATAAATGGCAATGGGCATAACCCACCTGCAAGCAAGATTTTTCAGTTTGGCTCACAAAGCAAGACTCAGGTCTATGCTGTTTACAGGAGAATGACCTAAAACCAAGTGACTCAGAGAGGCCAGAAATGAAAGGATGAGGACAAAGGTGCCCCACCTGGCAAACAAAAAGAGAGAGAGAAGGGGCCGCAATCACCCTCTTAGACAAAGTAGAATTCAAGCCAGAAGCACGAAACACAACAAAAAAGACATTCTTCAAATACAATTCACTAAGAAGATGTTACAGTTAGAAATATGCACCAAATATCACAAAAACTACCTTTACAAAGAAGACGGTCAAGAAGACAACAAACCAGGATACAGAAGCCCTAAACCAGGGGTGTCCGATCTTGTGGTTTCCCTGAGCCACACTGGAAAAAGAATTGCCTTGGGCCACACATAAAATACACTCACAGTAATGACAGCTGATGAGCTGCTAAAAAAAAAAAAATCGTAATGTTTTATTAAGAAGGTTATGAATTTGTGTTTGGCCGTGTTCAAAGCCATCCCAGGCCGCAGGTTGGACAAGCTTGACTTAAACTAAATATAATTAACCAATATGAGTATATCATGGAGTTATGTATTCATGTGTATATGTGTGTATAAAATTTTACACCATGATGATAGAGAAAAACACTTTTATCTCAAGTGCACACGGAGCTGTCAGAAAAGCTAGGCACAAAGAAAGTATCAGTAAGCAGAAACATTACACGAAGCAGAAATACTACAAACAACACGCTGATCACAAAGGAAAAAAACCTCTCAAAATTATTAACACGAGAAAGACTCTCCCACCTGGAAACCTAAATGCCACCTATTAAACGGGTGAAAGGGAAAAAACACATGAAAATTACTGCATTTCTTAAAGAAAGAAAGAAAGAGAGAAACAAACAAACAAACAAAAAAGGAGACATCAGGATCTATGGGGTGTGTGTGTGTGTGTGTGTGTATGTGTTTATTTTTTCGTTCATTCATTCATTCATTCATTCATTCATTTATTTTTGCTTTTTTGGTATGTGGGTAGCTCCCTGGCTGGGAATCGAACCCAAGTTGCAGCACTGACAGCACCAGCGCCAAAGCCTTAAGCCACTACACCACCAGGGAACTCCAAAGGAATGATCAGAGGAAAATTCAAAGTGCTAAACACGCTAATCAATAAAAATGGAGGCAAGAAAACAAAGCAACTAAATTCCCACATCAAAGAAGAACAAAAAATGGACAAAGTAAAACAAAAGCAAGCACAGGAAGAAATAAAGATAAAAGCAGAAATTAATGTGGTAGAGCAAAGAACAATAAATCTAATTAATAAACCAAGGATGGCACTTCTGAAAATATTAAGAAAACAGATAAACTATCAACTAACTCAATCACACAGACTAGGGAGAAAGCACAAATACACAAAATAAAAAATGACAAGAGGGAAAATAACCACTGAAAAGAAATTTAAAAAAACTATGGACCTTGCAGACATCTATGTAAATAAATTAGAAAATCTAGCTGAAATGATAATTTACTATGGAAATAGACTTTATCAAAATTAACCTCATTAGAAACAGAAATACTGAATAGACCAATTTCCATAGAGGAAAGAGAATATTATCAAGGAACTACCCGCACAAAAAATCGCCAGGCCCAGAGGGCTGCACAGGAGATTTCTATCAAACCTTACCCTAGAGAGTCCCAGTGCAGGGTGATTTGTTCTACAACACTGAAAATGAAAAACCAACCAACCAAAAAAATACCTTTCTAATTCTTTATAAAGTATAATACCCAAAGCTAATTGTAGATAGCTGCAAAAAAAAAAAAAAAAAAAAAAAAAAAAAAAAAAAAAAAAAAAAAAAAAAAAAAAAAAAAAAAAAAAAAAAAAAAAAAAAAAAAAAAAAAAAAAAAAAAAAAAAAAAAAAAAAAAAAAAAAAAAAAAAAAAAAAAAAAAAAA